>PVJX010027534.1:6013-24893 GCA_004027295.1 Dolichotis patagonum | reverse complement strand
AAAGACTACACAAACACATAGAAATTAAATACCCTCCTGAATAACTAAAGAGTCACAGGTGAAATTAAAAAAGAAATCAGACAGTTTCTACAATTAAATGATAGCACTACTATAATATACTGGAATTTATGAGATGTAATGAAAGTGGTTCTACAAGGCAAATTTAGTGGTGAATTCCCATATCAAAAAAAAAAAAAGGTGAGCTCAAATA
Organism: Dolichotis patagonum; assembly: GCA_004027295.1. NCBI lineage: Eukaryota > Metazoa > Chordata > Mammalia > Rodentia > Caviidae > Dolichotis > Dolichotis patagonum. Next base: position 24,682 of record PVJX010027534.1, on the reverse strand, counting down.
ACCTATGGTTGAACCTCAAGATTGCAAAAGAAGATGAGCAAGTTAAACCCAAGGGACATATGAAGAAGAAAACTATAAGTATCAGAGCAGAAATTAATGCAATTGAGACTAAGGAAGCAATACAAAGAATCAATGAAGTGAAGAGTTGGTTCCATGAAAGATTAAATAAAACTAAACAAACAAAAAAAGATTAAATAAAACTGACAAACACAGGGCCAGGATTTAGCTCAGTGGCATAAGTGCCTGCCTGGCAAGCGCAAGGTCATAAGTTTGATCGTCGGTACTGCAAAAAAAAAAAAAAAAAAAAGGTACTTAAAACTGACAAACTCTTAGACATCCTTATCAAAGAAAGGAAAGAAAAGAACCAAATCCACACAATTAGAAACAAGAAGGGTTAAATCATAATGACCCTGCATAAATACAGCTCATCAATACTTACTTTGAGAACCTGCACCCCAATAAGATGAAAAACTCAGAAGAAATGGACAATTCCTAGGCACATACAAACTACCAAAGCTGAACCAAGACACAAAAATTCTAAAGAACTCAATATCAGTCTATGAAAATAAAGAAATAATAGAGCCAGGCATGGTGGTGCACACCTGTAATCCCAGCACTTGGGAGGCTGAGGCAGGAGGATCACTGTGAGTTCGAGGTCAGCCTGAGCTACATAAGCAAGTTCAAGGCCAGACTGGGCTGCATAGCAAGATCTTGCCTCAAAAAGAAAATAAGTAAATAAATAAATAAGATAAACTATTTTTAAAATACCAACAAAGAAGAGCCCAATTCCTGATGGATTCACCATTGAATTAAGAACTTTAAGATCTAATGCCGCTATTCCTCAAACTCCTTAATGAAACTGAAAGAGAAGCAAAAATCTCAAACTCATTCCTGGAATCAGGCATTACCATGATAACAAACCCAGGGAAGAGTTCAACCAAAAAAGAGAACTACATGCCAATCTCCCTACGGTCATACATGTAAAAATCCTCAATAAGATACTGGCAAAGAGAATGCAGCAAATCATCGAGAATACTACATGCCATGACCAAATAGGATTCATCCCAGAAGTGCATGGATAGTTCAACACATGCAAATCAACAAATATAATACACCATATTAACAGAGCTAAGGACAAAAATCACATGATCATCTCAATAGATGCAGAAAAAGCAACTGGCAAAGTCTAACACCCATTCATGATAAAATCCCTACAGAGAACTAGCATTCAAGGTCTTTATTTCAATCTGATAAAACCCATCTACAGCTAACCAATAGCCAACATCATACTAAATGGTCAAAAACTAAAAAGATTTGACTCTAAAATCAGGAATGTTTAATATCGTTCTGGAAACATTAACCAGAGCAATTAGACGAGAAAAAAAAAGGAATATAGATAGGAAAAAAGAATTAAATTAGCATTATTTGCTGATGATAGGATACTCTACATACAAGATCCCAAAAATTCCATCAAGAGTCTCCTAGAATTAATATATTCAGCAGCACAGCAGGATACAAACTTGACACTCAAAAATCAATAGCATTTCTGTACACAGATAACCAACTCACTGAGAGAGAAATTAGAAAAACACCACCCATACAATACCTAGCAATCAATCTAACAAAGCAAGTGAAAGACCTATTTATGGAAAACTATAGTAATCTAAAAAAGTAGATCAAAGAGGGTATCAGAACATGGAAATATATCACCAGTTCTTGGATACACAGAACCAATGTAGTAAAAATGGCCATATTTCCAAAATTCTTACACAGATTTAATGCAATTCCAAACACCAATAACATACTTCATAGAAACAGATTCTAAAATTCATACAGAGCTAGAAGAGACTTAGAATAGCAAAAGCAGTTCTGGACAACAAGGGCAAGGCAGGGGGCATTACAATCCCTGATTTAAAGTTATACTACAAAGCTACTACAATAAAAACAGCATGGTGCTGGCAAAAAATGGAAGATGCAGAAACAACTCCAAACACACTCAGCTACCTTATCTTTCACAAAAGGGCTAAGCATTTTCACTGGAAGAAAACTGGCTTTCCATATGCATGCCAAAAATTCAATCTAGACCCCTATCTTTTACCATGAACTAAATTAAAATCAAAATGGATAAAAGTTATAAATACTAAAACAGATATATTTAATATGCTGGAAGACAGAGTAGGTAAAACTCTTGAAAACACAGGTACAGGCAAAAACTTAATGAACAAAACTCTGACTGCACAGGAAATATCACAAAGAATCAACAACTGGGACTTCATCAAATTAAAAAGCTTTTGCACAGTCTAAGAAACAGAGTGAAGAGATAACACAGAATGGGAAAGATTTTACCAGTTACTCTTCAAACAAAGGACCAATATCCATTATAAAGAACTAAAAAAAATAAAAAGACAAATGTTCTGAAATTTAAAGACCTAATCCATAAGCAGGCATCTGAAATGAAATGGACATTTCTCAGATGAAGAAGTAGAAACAGCAAATAAATGTATGAAAAATGTTCAACATCACGGGTCATTTGAGAGATGCAAATTAAAACACTGAGCTTCCATCTCACTCAAGAAAGAATGGCTATTATCAAGAAATCAACCAATAACAAATGCTGGCAAGGTTATAGGGGAAAAAGAGCCTTTCTGTATTGCTGGTGGAAAAGTAAACTGGTACAATCACTACAGAAACCAGTATGGAGATTCCTCAAAAAACTAAAACTAGAGGTTCCATTTAATCCAGCTGTTCCCTTCCTTGGTATCTTCCCAAAGTAATTAAAAACATCATACCATAGTGATACATGAATACCCATGTTTATAGCAGCACAGTTTATAATAGCAAAATCCTGTAAACATCCCATATGCCCATCAACAGATGAAAGGATTAAAAAAATGTGATTTTTATATACAATGGAGTTCTACTTTGCCATAAAAGGATAAATGAGTCATTTGTTGGAAAATATATGCATCTCAAGACCATACTTTTAAGTGAAATAAATAAGACACAGAATGTTAAATACTGCATTGTTTCTCTTGTGTGAGAAACGCAAAGAGTAAACAAGGAACATAATAGAGGTCTGATATTGGGAAGTAGGAGAAACATGTTCAAATGGGAAACGTAACAAGTGGGGAAGGGGGGAAAGGGAGGGAAGGAAAAGGGAAAAAAAGAATATGAGGAAAAATATAGAAATAAAGCTTTATAAATGGGGAGGGGGGAAAGAGTTGAAGGGAGGGGAAGGGAATGGGAAAAAAGTAAACTTGAGATCTCTCATATACAGGCACAAAGTCTCTATGATGAATGTGATCAGTATGTGTGACAGATACGTACTAACACAAAGAGGTTTTTTAAAAATCTGCTCAGAAATGTTTATAGTTTATTTGTTATTGCTCTCACTCCCCTTCTTCCTTCCCTCCTCCTCCTCTGCACTAGGGATTCAACCTAGGTACTTGCACAGGCTAGGCAGTAATACCATGGATTAATATGAGTTAATCCATCTTTTTAAGTGAAAGAAGGTAGCCTCAAAAAGCTGCATATTGCATGATTCCAAACATGTAACATTCTGGAAAAGGCAAAATTGTGGGAGCAATTCTGTTTAGAGAGACACGGGGAATGAAAAATAGGTGGAACGTGGGCTTTTTAAGTCAGTGTAACTGCTATATTATACTGTGACAGGATATATAATATGCACTTATCAAAAACTCTTTAACACAGATTAAACCTAATGTAAACTGTATTATCATGTATTTGTTTCATAGAATTTTACTTAAAAACAATACATCACTGGATACAATGGCACACATTTGCCAGATGTGGTGGCACGTGGCTGTAATCCCAGCACTGGGGAGGCTGAGGCAGGAGGATTGCTGCAAGTTCGAGACCGGCCTGGGCTACAAAGCAAGTTCAAGTCCAGCCTGAACCTACATAGGGAGACCTCATCTAACAACAACAACAACAACAACAACAACAACAACAACAACAAAAACAATGGCACACATTTATAATCCCAGCTATTTGAGGGCTGAGGCATAGGGACCACAAATTCAAATTCAGCGTAGGCACTTAATCATCTCAAACTAAAAAGTAAAAAGGGTTGAAAAGGTGGTTCAGTGCTAGAGCACTTGCCTAAGAGCCTTTGGGTTCAGCTAGGAGTAGTAGTGCATGCCCGTGATCCCAGCACTCAGGAGGCTGAGGCAAAAGGATTGCCATGAGTTCAAGGCCAGCCTGTCCTACATAATTGAGTTCAAGGCCAGCCTGAACTACACAGAAGACCCTGTTTCAAAACAAACAAACAAATAAGAGCCTCTGGGCGCAATTCCCAGTACCGTATAACAAAAACAAAATCCCAATGTATGAATACTGATTTATCAATTGTAACACGTACCCCTTTAATGTAAGAGGTTAATAGGAGGGTGAACTGTGGGGGGGGGTAATATATGGGAACTGTGCTTCCTGCTCCATTCTTCTGCTCCATAAAACAGTCTATCAATCTTTTAAAAACGGATATATCTATAGAGCGGGACTAGGGGTAAGTAGAAGTAGGCAAAAGGCTGCCATTTTTGAAGATGAATACATTACTAGGTTTTAAATGAAAGTACTGAATCAGACTTTTTTATATCAATTCCAAACAAGTACTTTAGTTTCAATTTTTACCTTGAACAGTTATTTCTAATGATAATTTAATTAAAGTACTTTCTCACTTAAATTAAAATGTGGTATTTTCAATTATACTTTTTAAATATAAAAAACTTTTCTATATAGTACTTTTTGATACAATTTATTATATTTTTGATACAATACTATATATCTTTTTGATACAATTCCTCCTGACTTTATGGTGAAACACTAATTCAAATTAAATGTATAAAATCAGAAACTGACTATAATTTGTCACTTTAAACATGTTTAAAAGTAAAACATAAATTTATACTTATCTACTTAATCTTATAAAATTATGTAAGGTACAACATAAAAAGTTACACATGCCCATTTTTATAAAAAATTACATTTAAAAACCTCAAATGTTGGAGGAACTTTTCTATAGTCATATTAAAAATTAATCTGGATCATGTTTCACTATGTGACTTTGTATTATGCATGTCATAAAAGTTTTTTTAGATAACTGATGAACATGAGTGCTAAAAGAGACCCTGAAGAAGTTACAATGAGACAGTAATCAAAAAAGGAATCAGTAATCATAAAACCCTAAGTGTAACTCACTTAACTGACACTTTGATAAATAGATTCTAACTGGAATCTAACTGGAATGACTTCCAAAAATTCACTTCCAACAAGGCATGGTGGCACAAACCTGTAATCCCAGCACTTGGGAGGCTAAGGCAGGAAGATTGCCATAAATTTGATGCTACATAGTGAGTTCAAGGCCAACCTGGACTACATATTGACACCCTCTTTCAAAAACTGTCACTACTCCTATTCAGAATAGTTCTGGAGATACAGGACAGAGCAATTACACACACACACACACACACACACACACACACAAAATAAATAAATAAAAGGAATAAGGATAGGAAAGGAACAAGTTAAGCTAATATTATTTCCAGATAACATGATAATCTACACAGCAGACCCCAAAAACTCCACCAAAAGACTTCTAGTTTTAATAAGCAAATTCAGGAGCTTAGCTGGACACAAAGGGAACACTAAAAATTTGATACATTCCTGTACACAAACAACAGACTCACTGACAGAGAAACTGGGGAGACTATACCCTTCATAACAGCATCCAAAAAAATGAAATACTTGGGAATCAATCTAACAAAAGAAGTAAAGAATCTATAAATTGAACATAGTGCTCTAAGGAAGGAGATCAAAGAGGATATCAGAAAACGGAAGGGTGTTCCTTGCTCACAGACAGGGAGAACCAACACAGTGAAAGTGGTCATGCTCCCAAGATTGTTATACAGATTGAATGCAATGCCAATCGAAGTACCTGTCTTGGTTACTTTTCTCTCATTGCTGGGACAATGAGAGACAATGCTGACATCCAAAATTAAGAAAGGAAAGGTTTATTTAGTTCATAGTTTGTGGAGGTTTCAATCTGTAATCAGCTGGCTTCAAACCAGGATGGCATGGCAGAGGGGCAACCGCTCAAGGCAGTAGAAGATAGCAAAAGCAGCAAGAGCAAAAAGGAAGGGGGAGAGCAAGCCTCTCTTCTTCCCTTATATTGTAAGCAGGCCACTCACCCCCAGTGTGTGTAGCACTCACCCCATCACTGTGCCCTCCTCTTGCACAGGCTTAGGATGTTTACAAAGTGAGGATCCTGGCCCCTTGCTGAGTCACTGAAACTTCTAAACTTCTCAAGTTAACAATGAGCAACACCCTAGCCAGGTAAGGGCATGTCCTCTACATCCTAGGATGCAGAATTGTTGACTAATTTAGTGAATAAGCATCTAAACTTCTCAAGTTGACACAATGTATCAACCATTACAGTACCACTGACATGCCTCATGAAACTAGAGAAAACATTTCTAGAATTCATCTGGAAGCAGAAGAGAGCTAGAATAGTGGAGGCAGCCCTGGGCAACAAAGGCAAGACAGGAGGCATCACAATTCCTGACTTGAAATTATACTACCAGGCTACTGTGATAAAATCAGCATGGTACTGGCAAAGGGACAGGGCTGAGGACCTGTGGAACAGATTGGAAGATGCAGACATGACTGCAAACATAATCAGTCACCTTATCTTTGACAGATGGGCCACACATGTTTACTCGAAGAAAGATGGCCTCTTTCATGAATTGTGCTGGAAAAACTGGCTCTCTACATGCTAAGGACCAAAACTGGACCCAAGTCTATCACCATGCACTAAACCAAAGTTTAAAATCAATCAGGAATATAATATTAAAAGAGATGCACTGGATCTACTGGAAGAGAAAGTAAAAATCTTGAAGACATGGGGGTAAGCAGAGACTTCATGTACAAACCTGGACAGCATGAGAAACACTTCAAGGAATCCACGACTGAGATCTCATCTTATTAAAAGCTTTTGCACATCAAAGGAGATCACCAGCAGAAATATACTGTTACGTTTGAATACTTTCCTAAATTCTAGTATAATTATTTTGTATCCACTTACGTCAACATAAACATTATTACAACTATAATTACTACTTAACAAGAGCTGAATATAAGCCTCACAGTGTGCAAAATAACTTCGTACAATTTTCTATTAATCCCTTGTACATTGAAGCATATTTTATATCTTAATGCATTCTTCTATAAGATTAATTTATTTACTTTTTCCTACTGCTAATTCTCAAGCCATAATGATGTGATTCCATTTTTCTCACATACTTCGAACTTTGTTCCATAAATTGTATATGCTTTTTGTATTTCCCTCTCTTTAAGTAGTCATTTTAGACTCCTTGGAAAAATTAACTTCTCATTATTCAACATTCCTAAAGTATTTTGTTTATATTGCAAATATGAATTGGGATATGTCCTGGGGGATGTAGAATGACTTAAAGGAAAAAGCTAGCTTTATAGCCAGCAAGGGTACTTGAAAGCTCTATAACCTTCGTCTACAGAAAAAATTATACTCTGTAAGACTCTGATGTGGACTGAATAAAAATAAATACAAATCACATGCAACTGGCACACTCAATATACTGTATACACATATTTGCTATCAAACTGAATGTCTGTCTACTCAGATCAGTGGTTCACAATTTAGATTTTGGATTTTTGGAAAACCCTGAGACATTCAGACATTCCCCCCCAACTCACTGAAATCAGTACCTTTAATTACACAGATACAAATATTGATACTGATACAGATATAGATATAGATATAGATATAGATATAGATATAGATATAGATATAGATATAGATATAGACATAGACTTTTTTGAGACAGATTCTTGCTATGCAGTTCAGGCTGGCCTGACACTCACAGCGATCTTCCTACTAACCTCCCAAGTGCTAGGATTATAGGTATGTGCCAACATGCTTGGCTTCAGTGCCTTTAATTATAAATTCCATGAGATCATACATCAAAATCTATGTACCTCTGAATCCCCCAATACCTAACCCAAATTTTTTCATATATTAGTTGCTAACATATGCTTGTTTGCAGTAAAGGGAATTTAGCTGTGGCAAGTAAGTACAGTTATTGGATATGTTTAATTTCTAGTAGAACAAAACAACTTTAAATTTCTTTTTTCAACAAATACTATTTTACAAAATCACATAGCTTAGGCTACTTTTCTAGCTATCTTCCCATACAATCTGATTAATTTCTACAAAAAACATTCCTATACTGATTAAGCCCTTTTCTTTTGAGACGCTCAAAGATTTTCTCATCAATCCTTATCTCTAAGATAAATAAATGGAAATGAGAGGAAAACATGGAACCATGAATCTGTACTCTATGTGAAATCATATATTTCACAAATTCCACATAGCAAAAATTCAATTTTATCTTCTCAATTTATGTGCATTTTATCCTGTTTCATTTTTTTCTTTGTATTGGGGATGAAACCCAAGGGTCCCTTACCATTGAGCTATACTCTTTACCCTGTTTTTATTTTTTACTTTCACCCAGGCTGATCTCCAACTTTTGAGCCGACTGTCTCAGAATCATGAGTAGTTGAGATTACAGGGATCTTTTTCTTTCTTTCTTTAAAACAGCAACAGGCTGGCCTCAAATTTGTAATCCTGTACCTCAGCTACCCAAATAACTGAGATTACAGGCACATGTAATCATGCCCAGTTTAGAATTTATTTCTGAGTCTACCAAAAGTATCCAATTTACTCAATTAAATCAGGATATGCTGGTCTGTACCAAAAATATTTGTTGTTTGCTTAAGAAAGCAAACATTTCAAACATTTCAAAACATTTTGCAGCATGCAAAACAAAACATAAAAACAATTAATCTAGCCCCCTAATTAAAAACTGGCTATTGAACATAGGTCTACTTTAGCTAACAAATACAGACTGTAAAATATTTAAGAATTAGATAACATGTTTTAAAAAACATTAATAATCAAAAACTAACAGACCAGGCCAATATGACTGATTGTTCAATCCTGGTAATCTTGATCACTTTTGCCAGTAATTGGTCAAGATCTATAGTCCAAAACTGGCTAATGAAATGAAGGAAGCTGCTAGATTCTTTCCCTCAGGGTAAGAGGGTAGCAGAAAGAGTGGCCTCTTTTGCCTCCCAAGCAGTTTTATTTGCACACAGGATGTTGTCTAGTCGAACCTGCCTCTTTAAGGGAACTATACCACTATCTTGAGACTATGAGACAAAGACCAATAAAATTTCCACAATTTTGACTCTTCACCTAAACATAACTGAGTCTCATAGCTTCTTATGTGAAATAAATGTTATGTGTGTCTAAGTCACAGATCAGATATTTTTCCCTGAAACTGAAAACATCTTAATATAGACAAATCAGATGAGAATGGATGTAGATTAATTATTGAGCAATGATAATTTCTGCAATCTCATATAATTTTTGAGACAACCCAATGAAAATTACACATCTCTTTTTGCTTGCTTTTACAGATTAGAAAACTAAGGATTAATAAAGTTACATAGTTAACAGTAACAAAGTTAAAATTTGAATCTAGGCCTGATATCAAAATCAACTCTTTTAAAAATATACAATATAAAATTCTCTTTCTTCCTTATTTACAGCTCTTAAAAGAAAAGCAATGATAACAAAGAGTAAGTTGTGTTATTAGCTAATGGAATTTTGGGGAAGGGTTAAGGAATATCAATTATTCTTGTAACTTTATCAAAAGGCTACATAGCCTTCAACTCTATTTTATATTGAAGTTATATGGGGAAAGACAAAAATCTGTATGTGTGTATATATATATATATATATATATATATATATATATATATATATATATACACATATCTCTTCATAAAGTTCCAGAATGTCTAGCAGAATCACCAAAAAGTGCAATGGATTCTAAATTTAATAGTTTTCCAAGAGTTAAAAAATATGAAGTCACCGGGGGTAGTGGTGCATGCCTGTAATTCCAGAACTCAGGAGGTTTGAGGCAAGAGGATCACAACGAGTTTGAGGCAAGCCTGGACTGTATAGTGTCTCTAAATAAATAAATGAATAAAGTCAATTGCAAGTATTTCCTAAGTTATAATTTCCTCATTTCAAATTATTCCCCAAACCAAGTATCTGTCAATATAGAAACCACAAAGTTAACACTTCTTCAATTCTCATCTCTTCACAGAAACTGACACAGCACATATCTTGACAACAAAAAATCTACTATCTAAGATCAGCTAGGTCATTTCTTGTAGAGAAACTTATCAGAACTGGGTTTTCAAAAGCTATCTTGTCATCTCAACCAGATGGTCTGAACTAATACATGCAACTTACCTTGCCACATGCTCTGCAATGATGCCTTCTTTTGGTGAATGTAAACCGGGCTTCACATTTCATGCAATTTGGAGCCTGGGAATCTGGAACCCATACTGGAGCTACTTCACCCAAAGTGGTAAATGGCTTTCTGGCAGAAATTCCAAACTGACCAGCTCTCAGGTCATTATCTGGGCTATCTGGAGCTAATGCAAGGCACGATCTGCTGGAGGCCTCATAATTTTCTAAATGTTCCCCATTTGTATCAGCAATAGAGATGCTCACCAAAGATGCACTGGTTGCTGAGTTTTCCCCTAGTTTTGCTTTTGCAAGAATATCATTTTTGTTTTTAATATTATTTCCACTGTTTGTGGGAAGATCATTTTGTAAATGGTCTGATAATGGCTTTGGAATTTGAAGTTTAAGATTAGAAGGTTGCTTGGGTCTTGCACCACCAAAAGGAACGCTGATAGATTGCAGATTTGCTACTATCTTGGGAGAAGACTGTGCAACAACTGATGGAACTTGACTACAGAAATTATGCAAATAATTTTTCTTCATTTGGTCACCAGTGCTATTTAAAAGTAGTCCACTCCCTTCTGTAGCCTCATTTCCTCTCTGTTCATAAATGTTTGAGTAGCATTCTGACTTGCTCTCCTCTATTTCTTTTTCTTCTGTCACTGAGTCTTCTTTGGAGGGTAAAGTCTTTGGAACAAAAGAAACAACTGGGCTCTGCATTCCATAGGAATCACAATCATTAGATAAAGAATGTGCTGCTGGTGAATCTGTAACAGTGGAGAAATCACATCCTTCACTTTCACTCGTGCAAGTTCCTTTCAAATCTAGACCTGCATCTGCATCTGCCATCCCAACACACTCTCCTACATTATCACCATTAGTGTTGTCAGGCTGATTAATCTGTAAAAACTTCTCATTTTCTTCATTTACTTGGCTATCACTCAGCTCATTTAGTTTAGTCAATTTCCAATTACTCATCTCCTGAGACTCAGAAAAATGCTCTGTCATATTAAGAAGTTCTGTAGTGCTAAGAATTTCTTCATGTTCATAATGTTCATTTTTATCAGCTCTAACTTCACTAGGCACAAGGCAATCTGAAGATTGTTCAGCATTATCCCTTCCAGGCATGTCTGGTTTGAGACACAAAGGTACACCAGACTGGAGTGATTCTTCAGTTCTTCTCTCCTCTGCTGGCTCTTCTTTGGTCAAAATCTCCTCACTCAAGTGGGAAAAAGAGTTGAGATACTCTACATCTGTCCTAGGAGAGCTGATTTTGCCAATGAAGTCCTCATCTGGTATATAGTCCTCTTGCTTTTTAACAGTAGGACCTCTATCTGTTCCCTGGGATGAGATCACTGAATCAACTGTTAAACTTGTAATCACAGACACTGAGGAGTCTCTACCTGTAGTTTCATCATCCTTTAATTGTGAAGTGGAACAGACACTGTTTAGACTATCAGATGATGTTGTACATGGATGATTAACAGAACCTCCTTCTGTTTTTGGTCTGTTCAATGGATCCATTTGTTTCTCTGAGTTCATATCTTTTTCAGTGGACCCATTCATACTAAAGCTAAATTGATCAGTTTGTCTGTTTTCATTACCCAGTGAACAGCTAAAAGAATCCATAAGGGGTTGACTATTATAATTATTACAATCCTGCAGGTCACTTTGTAATGTCCTTTTATCACAATTATGCATGACAGCTACAACGAGAACATTCTTCTCATCTGGAAGACAAGTTAAGTTTCCACATTTCTTCTCTCCCGCTTCAACAGCACTGTACTGATCATCTCGATTATAGTTTCTCTTAATCAACTGATCTTCTGCAACAGCATTTTCACCAATCCACATTGTGGCAATCTCTGAATTTAGACTACAGTTCTGTCCATTAGCAAAATGATCTCCCTCCTTGGTTAGAGCTGAATGAGTCAGGGAGAAGACTTTCAACTGTGGCTGTGATTCATTAGAAACTCCAGGTTCATTCACACTAGCCAATGCAGGATTAAATAACAGTCGGTGAGAAGAGGGATCTAGAATTTTATTCCACTTTGCGTCCAATAATGTAGGGGAAATTGTTTCATCTAGAAAAAATAAGTTGCCACAGTAAGTTTGCTGGTAACAGTGAAAATCTACTACAACTAAGGTAAGCAACATTTCCAACCACACTCTAAAAATAAAATATATTCCCTAGGATATTTATCTAATTTTTTAAGTAGGAGTAAGAAAATATATTAAAACAATTCCCTGTAATTATGTCGTCAAATGGTAATATCTCAGAACATTTCAAACAACAAAGAAGACTTCTACATTAATCTGATAATATAATTACATTGACCCTCACAACCAGGATTGGGGGAAATACTCTTGGACTGTCTGCATGCAAAGCAAAATACATACTACTGGGAGGAGGTGCAGTAATAAAGATATAATTAAGTCAGAAGGAAAACGAAGGAATGTTTTGTAGATAATGAATAGTCTGTAATCTATAGCATGATAGATATGTGAGTTTCATGGATAGCTCCCTTTTTAAAAACTGTATAATTAAACAGGCATAGGGGTACATGCCTGTAAGGGGGGATCTCTAAACCCCACAAGTTCAAAAGTAGCTTAGGCAATACAGTGAGGCCCTTGCTAAAAATGCAAAGACTGTACAATTAAGATCAATTCATTTTAGTGAATATGAAGTCTACCTTCATAAAAGCAAATAAAGGAAGCAAGAAACAGACGAATGTCATAAATTAAATGAAAATGGTAGCATGTCTGTCACCACTGAAGGTAAATGATTAGGTGCACTGGAGTTTTTGTAATATTCTCTTTAACTGGTATATTTTAAATTTGTTCATTTTAAGTTTATGTATTAATTCCCCGAAAACAGTGTCATTACTATATTTCTCACTAAAGGTTTTTTTTTTTTGGTACCAGAGATCGAACTCGTGACCTTGCACTTCCCAGGCAGGTGCTTATGCCGCAGAGCTAAATCACCAGCCCCCACTATAGGTTTTTTAAAAAAGTTTGCTATGGGATGTGAAATTCTGCTCTAACCATGTCACAATATATTATTAATTAGGTTCATATTTATATTATCTGAAGATACTTGGCAAATCATATTCACTTATCTTATTAAAATCAGTTTATACTCTAATTTCATATAAAATTTCTCTTTACTTTTTAACAGATCATAATTACATAGCTAAGTTATTTTCCCAATTATGCTACTATGCATGTCTGAGTAAATTATGAAAATAAGAAACAATGCACTTAGTGTCTTTCTTGTTTTCCCCCAATTAATGATAATCATGGTTCTGAAATGATGCAGCTATATTTGTAACATTTATTAATCTTCAAAGCACCCATGGCAACTTGCCCATATCTTTATTAAGGCATTTACTACACTGTAACGCAAAAACTTATTTACCTTTGTTTTCATCCACCAAATGATTTCTGAAGGCAAAAACCATTTTATCCTATCAATGTAAATTCTCATTTTGTAACATCCCTAGTATGTAGTAGGTACACAATACACATATGTTAAGTGAACAGCTACTACTGCAAAGGAATTGAGTTTGTGGAATATGAAAATTAATTTGACATTTTCTGTCTCTGTAAAGTATATAATCTAAATGGGACAAGATATAAATACAATATATACATTATATACAAATATCTAATTAACAGTACAGAGTAGCACATGTATTTGAAAACTATTATGTAGAAATAAAAAATAAATTCAGAAGAGAAAAATTTTACAAGATAAGGTAACTGAACTTCATTCCATTCATGGAGGTTGGACGAACTGGGCTAAGCTTCAAAAGCATGCTGTATGTTTAGAAAACAGGAGCAAGCAAAAACATTAACCCCTAAGCATAAGAATTTAATACAGCATTAAGTGTATCAGTTTGGGCTAAGAAAATAAGTAGCATAAGGAAGTAGTGAAAAGAAACGACAAAGGACAGATAATAAAAGTCATAAAACATCATATCATACAAAGATTGGATTTAGTGTTCTCTGAGTTATTAAATTCTAAATTTAAATCCAAATTGGGCTAGAAGAAATTTGAGATTTAATAATAAGAATTCCTTTTAAAAAATCGTATTTCCAAACTGCTTTCTGGAAATCAGAGATATGCTTCTTATGAGAATAGTTTGTAACATTCAAATAAGAATGATCAAATACTAAAATTTTCACTATTTAACCACTTTTACCTAGGCATACTGCTAATTACCTAGCATCACTACAGTACATTTGTGGTATGGTCCTAATTTGAAGAAGAAATACAAAACAAGAGCGAGGTCCTGAGTTCAATCCCTGGTGCCAAAAAAAAAAAAAAAAAAAAGGGTAAAAAAGAAATACAAAACAAGAAATCATTCCACTTAAAACACACCTCTCGGGCTGAGAATTCAGCTCAGTGGCACATTGCCTGCCTGATAAGCATAAGGTTCCGAATTTGATTCCTGGTACCTCCCCTACATTTCCTAAGGTGCCAGGTTATATGCTATAGTTACTGATATCACAATGCAAATGGTAAATGATATTGAAATACTGACACTGCAAAACAATAGTTCAGACAAAAAAACTCACAAAATTACGAGGAAGAAATGGGTTTTGGAAATCATTCTCCCTCCAAAGGAATTATATTTTGTTAACAAATGCTATATACTTACTAAGACATTTTTGCAGATTCAACAAAAATGTACTCTAAAGCAATTATATACAAAGTACTCTATTAGAAGCTACAGAAATTACAGACTAATGTAACAAACTAGTAGTTTTAGTACAGTCAACAGTATTCTAAAGCATATCATTTATATGACTAGGTATACTGTGTGTAGTAAATTAAGTTTCTGTAATATACAGGGGACAAAACTGAAGAAAGTACTAAGGAAGTTATTTGTATAAATTGTTGTACCTCAGAAAATACCTTCTTTTGTGGTATATACAAACCTCATCTGGGTTCAATAAAATCCTAAATCATTAGATTTTACATTTACATGAATCTGTAATGAGCTTAGGGATACTGGGTCATTGGTGGTAAAGCACGAGACAAGATGCTTCCAGATAGCTCTATCCTTATCTCCGCGATACTAAGTTCTATTTAAGATGTGTTCTAGTGTATGGTCTTGTGTTCTGGGGTAATGATTTGGGAATGACAATGTGAAATATGTACCATGTTGACCCTCGATTGACATATTTTGAAATTTTGTTGTAGTTTATATCTTCTTTTCTTTTTATTCTTGAAATAAAATGAATTTGAAAAAAAAAATTTCAAAAAATGTTTGTTGTTGGCCCTTTTTAAAGATACGAAGGCAAATAAAGAACTGTAAGTGAAAATAGAAAAGATCTGTTCTAGTCTAGACTCAAAGTAACAACATCAAAACTAACCTGTCTTCCCACTGCTATCAAAGACTAACATGAACAACTGATGACAATGAAGGTTTGGAGGCTACCACTAAAATCTTGGGACTTAGATGGAAATAAGTCAGTTTGTAAAACTGTCACATGGCATTTCTGTTAGGAAGTAGAAAACACAAATTCAGAAAGAAACGTAGGGAAAAAGACTTCCCTAAACAAAGGCAATCTTAGACAATCCTAACTGAAGCTTCTTGTGAGTGTAATTTAATTAACCATTCTAGCAGTTAACTAGAAAATATAAATCTTTCAAAAATAAGGTTTAAACCAGTTGTGCTGGCACATGTCTATAATCCCATCACTCTGGGAAGCCAGCCTGGGAAACTCAGTGAGTTAATAAGATCCTGTCTCAAAAACAAAAAGAAAAACAAAAAATCCAGAGGTGGGGAGTGAGATCCAGCTTAGCGCAAAGGCCCACGATTTAAACGTCAATACCACAAAAACAAACAAATAATGTTAGGTTTAATACATATCTTTGCTTTATTGGACAACTAATAAGCTATTTTTCTTCATGTTGGAAATGCACACACATATTCTAAAGCTTTGCTGGCCATAAACTGCTTGTGTCAGGTAGGTTAACTTTAAATTCTAGTATCCACTTTGCCTAGATCCTAATCTTAACTATTTTTAGCAAGAGAAAGTGGGGGGAACTAGCTTAAACTCACTGTTCCATTCTTATCGGTAAAATGGAGATAAAAGGGTCAAATTTCATGGGATTGTTTTAAACAGTAAATGAAATAATCCATGTAACTATCTGGCACATAGTGCTAAAAATGTTATTTCTTCCTCAGAGTATTATTATTGTCATTAAGTCATCAGACTTGATTTTATTTGTTTTTTTAAGTACTTTTATTCTCACATTGTGAATATGATAAATCAGAATATATTTGCCAGTATAAATTCTCACCTTCGTTTTGTTCAAATTCATCTAACACCTTGTCCAGGTTGTAAGCTTCTGCTTGGAAGTAATTCTCCATCAGTGAGGAAACACCACTCAAGAGACTTGTTTAAACCTAAAAAGTAGATCAAATTGTTAGTATAATTTATAAATCTTAAATGCTTGAGGATAAAATCTCTTATAAATACATGCAGAAAACAGTACACGACAAAATTTGCCAATACTAATAAAGTCTAGAAACGTTTAATGTGGCAATCATCAAAATATGGTTGCCCCTTTATCTATGAGTTCTGCATCTGCAGAGTTCTAACAACCATGGACAGAAAATAATCTGAAAAAATTTTTCATCTGTACTGAACTTGGACATTTTTTCTTGTTCCTAAACAATACAGGGTAATATCTATTTATCTATCACTTACAATGTATCAGGTTTTATAAGTAATCTAGATGATTTAAAATACAAAGCAAGCCCTCCCTGTGACTCTGCAACATGCGCAGCCCACTGCGGGGACAGCAGGACACCAGCCTTTTCCCATGAGTCAGCACCATTCACAGACAGTGGGGGAAGAGAACAAGAAGTCACCGAGAAGCAAATCTTCCCTATGAATTGGTACCATGCATGGGCCACTGGGGGATAACAAGATGCCAGCCTTTGCCCATGAGTCAGAACCATTCACAGACTGCAGGGGAAAAGAATAAGAAGTCACCAAGAAGCAACCCCTCCCTGCAAATCAGCATTATGCACAAGCCGCTGGGGAGAGAGCCAGATGTCAGCCCCTTCTGGCATGCAGGCTAGGAAACAAGAAGAGCCAACACCACCACACCACACCACTCATCACTGTAAGCCACTGGCTGATCTGGAGAAACATAGGCTGTGATGACAGCTATTGAGGTAAAATACAATTTAATGCTTGCAGTGTTTAATGTTTCACTGACTTTGCAGGTCTAAAGCCAGCAGTCTGATCATCTATTCAGAGGATAACAATAAACAGTGTAGTATCTATGGGGGAATCTCCTTCTGAAGATGGTAGCCATTGTTAATTCCCTACTGCCTTGTTTTGAAATCCTGTATCATTTTCATTGTTTTGTTGGTTTGGGTTTTATTCTGTTTTGTTTTGTTTTGTTTGATTTCATTATATTTGATAGCATGGGCAGCTATTTCAAAGATAACAAGATATATTATGGTAGCCACTTTGGATTTGCTCTTATCTTGTTTTGAAGTCCTTTACTGCATTCATTTTTTTGTTTTTATTGGTTCTATTCTGTTCTGTTCTGATTTTTATTATGTCTAAAGTTATGGGCAACTATTTTGAAGACACCAAGAGGCATTATGGTAACCACTGTTGATTTCTTATTGTTTTGAAGTCCTGTATCACTTACACTGGTTTATTTTGATTTGCTTTATTGTTTTATTTTGCTTGGTCTTAGTCTCTTTAAAAAATATATGAGAGGATGTGCATAGGTTATATGCAAATATTCCATCATTTTACATAAGGAATTTGAATTGCTTCTTGGCCCTTTGGCTAAGATCAAGAGTACATAAGGAATTTGAGCATTGCGGATTTTGGTGTCTACAGGGCACCTGGAAACCTCCCATAGATCTTACGGTAGCACTCTAGAACTAAATTTAGAAGGAAGACTTCATCACTCACTAGACCATGCCTCAAAAGACAAAAAGACGGTGGCCCTGAAGCAAGGCCAGCAGATCGCTGTAGTTGCTGGTTTCAAACAGGAGCCTAAAGAGAATTCTTTGTGTAGACAGTCTGTTGGCCATTTCAGAACTTTGGAAATGGAATGGTCAGTTCATCAGAAAGAAATAGCAGGTGAGTATGGCGGACTTTGGGGGGCCTGCAGGGGAGAGACCCTGGCGCCTTGGGACCTGCACCGTGCAGCTGACTTGGGGTGCCGGGAAAACAAGGAACTCTTCCCGTCTCTGGGGGGCGACTGTGATCCTGCCTGCGTGTGGGCTGAGAATCAGACATCTCAT
>PVJX010027533.1:0-24765 GCA_004027295.1 Dolichotis patagonum | reverse complement strand
AGATGGGTTTCTTGTAGACAGCATATGGTTGGATGTTGTTTCTTGATCCATTCTGCCAGTCTGTTTCTTTTGATTGGTGAGTTGAGGCCATTTACATTAATGGTTGTAACTGTTATATATTGGTTTATTGTTGACATGTTATCTTTCTGCTGTTGTGTCTTTAGCTTTACATTCTGTTTAATTGTCTGCCTTGCTTGGTAGTTTTATCCTATGTGTATCTAGAATGTCTTTCAGTATTCTTTTTAGGTTTGGTTTGGTGTTCATGAAGTTCTTCAGCTGTTCTTTGTCATGGAAGTATCTTATTTCTCCATCCATTTTGAAGGACATTTTTGCAGGGTATGTCAGTCTGGGTTGGAAGTGGTTTTCCTTTAGGATTTGAAATACTTCACTCCATGCTCTTCTTGATTTCATTGTTTGTGTTGAGAAGTCTGCTGTGATTCTGATAGGTTTTCCTTTATAGGTGACTCTCTTTTCTCTCTAACAGTTTTTGGTATTCTATTCTTATGTTGCATTTCTGGGATGGTGATTATTATGTGTCTGGGTGTAGTTTTATTTTGGTTATGGCTATTTGGAGTTCTATATGCTTTACTTATCCAAATGTCAGTTTCTCTTCTCATGTTTGGGAAGTTTTCAGCTATTACTTCTGTAAATATCCTCTTGATATCATTTGGGCTGTCCCCTTCTTTTCCATTTATCCCTATTAATCTTAGGGATAATAACATGCTGAGATGTTATTTTTCTTTGCATCATCTTGCAGGTGTTGAATTGTTATTTCCTGATTCTTTGTTATTTTTAAAAGATCTTGTCTTTCCTGTTCATTGGCTGCGATCTCAGCTTCGAGGTCTGAAATTCTATCTTCACTTTCATTGAGGTGGTTTTGGCAGCTTTCAATAGCATTTTTTATTTCCTGTATATCTCTTTGAATCTGCTTTATATATTCTGTTTGTTTCTTATAGTGTTCATTTATGGATTCTATCTATTTGCTTTGTTCCTTTAATTTTTTAGCTGTGTTTTCACTAGATGCGTTCACTATTTCTTTCACTGTTTTTATCAATTCTTCTTTTACCTGAGCAAATATTTCTGATTTGAATTTCTCCATAGCTTTCCCTATTTGCATATTTATTTCATTTGATATCATTTCAGACATTTCAGGTGTATGGCTTCTTTTTTCTTCTATGTACATGACTTCTAAGCTTTCTTGGGGAGGGCTGGAGCTTTGAGCCTTCCTTTTGGTCTTTCCTTTTGTCATTTTTCTATATTTCCTTGCTTTGAGCGGTGTTCCAAAGCTTCCTCTGCATGTGTGGTGAATTACCTCTTGCACCCTCAGTTCCTGGAGTGGCAGTGGCTCCCCTACAGGCTCTTGGCTCCCTCGCAGGGTTCTAACTCCCCTCTGTGGGCTCCTGGCTCCCTAAGTTGCAAGGGGGATGCTGGGCGTGGTCAACCTGGAGCCTGTGGAATCTCAGGCAGGCTGGGCTGCTGTCCTTTGTCCCAGGCAGGTCTCTGGGAGGTTCCCTGCAGGTGAAGGGTGGGCCTACAGGTCCCAAACAGTCAGGCCGAGATGCTGGTTTCCACAAAGTTCCCGGTCCCAAACAGACCTGGCTGAGATGCCAGTCTCCGGAAGTTCCCTGAGGATGAAGGGCGGACCTTGATAGCTGGTCTTTTAACTGGCTACAAGCTGTTTTTGTGGGGTTACATTTTATTTCTGTGTAATCTATCTATATATCTTTAAATGGTGAGATTTTACTTTAATACATGAGGTCAGGACCAGTGACACAGACGCTGAAGTCTGAGTTGCCTTCAAGGATATGGGTGCCCGCTCTATGACTGAGCTTGCAGAACAAGGGGGGCAAGTCTGGCTCTGATCTTCCAGGAATACTGGGTAAAGCCTTTCTGGCTGGGGTTGTTATTTCAATCAATCGGATCCCTGAATGGGGTTTAGGCCTCTGGACTGGATTACTTTGCATTGTTAGTGGCAGGTTTCCAAATAGCAGCAGGAAGCAGTTTGTTGTGCAGATCATCTCTGCAGGAGAGTTTTGTTGTGCAGCTCCCCTGCATAACCAACCCAAAATAGTTTTGTCCAAGGTGACCACAACAAATCTACCCTGTCGGACTTCATTCCTAATAGAGTTACTTTCATCTGTAAACAGGGTTGTACTCGGTATTGGTCAGGGGGTTTATTTATTTATTTATTGGTACTGGTTGAGGTCCAGCACAGCATATCTGGGGTCCTTGTGAAGAGGGACTGGCTGACAGGAGACAACTGAAGGCAGAAGAAGGCATTTTTTATGTCCATGCAGGTGTACTAACAGGTTGTGGGTGGAAGAAGACTGAGGTAATGAACATGGAGGGCGATCACAGTGGCACTGGCAGCTTGAAGATCTTGAACTGGCTGTACAGGGAGGAGAGGTGTATTTCAGCAGTTTGACAGCATACACTGTTTGCTTGGGGAACCATGACAGAGCTAAATCTGTTTTCAGAGCCTCTCTGAAAATAATAGGGGAGTTTTTAATCCCTTATGGTGATTGAGTCCTATAGGAGACACTTTGAGTGATTCCCCTTGAATGCAGAATGATTGCTGCAACTTTGATTATATCGACTTATTTCCATACACTGATACATTCAGAGCTGGCTATGGTATTTCCTTCTCTCTTCAGTTGGCTCTAAATTGCAGATAAGGCTGGCTGAGATACTGGTATACAGTCTCTAAAGCCATCAGACAGTCTCCTGTTTCCTTGCATAGTGCTCTCTGTAAAAGATATGAGCACAGGGGGATGACAGAGCCAGTCAGCTCCAGGAATGTCAACTGGGTATGAGCCTCAAGGTAAAAAGGCTATGACTCCCCAAGGCACAAAAGTTTACATGCCAGAAACAGGAAGCAACAGCCTCCAAAAACAATTCATTTGCTACCTTAATTGAATTATGCACGCTGATCCTTCTGCATGTGAATATCCCTGCATTTTTTTTTTTTTTTTTTTTTTTTTTGGTACTGGGGATCAAACTCATGACCTTGCACTTGCCAGGCAGAAACTTACACCACTGAGCTAAATCCCCAGCCCAATATCCCTGCATTTTGCAGAGGTGCTTTTCTCCCTGCCTGGGCAGCCAGCTCAAGTTACTCATGTAGTTCCCACCATCCTCACTGTCACTCACCCCTGAGCCACGCCCCTTCTTCACAAGATAGTAAATTCTGGGAGAGACCTTGGATCAGGGCCTTTGTCTGCACATCCTCAAGGAGATTGGATTTAGGACCCCTTGGCTGCCCTTAACTTTGAATAAGTCTTGATGTCTTTACTCTCACCTTGGATTGCACTGAAGGTGGTAGGTTAGAATTAACTTGCTGGGATTCCAGTAACATCTCAATGGGATTATAAGTATAACATTTTGGATTGTGAGGAAGACTAGAAAAGGGATTACAATACTTGAATTACAATAATCAATATTTGGGTTTACAATAGAGTCCAAGTTAGCTGGCTTTTCCTAGTTGAAAGGGCTTATGGGAGCTACTCACAAGCAGAGGAAGGCATCTTTTAAATCTAGAACAGTCCAGTATGGGTTGAGAACCACAGAGTGAACATGATGGCTACATTGTTGACAGCACAGAGATCTTGCTCAAGGTGATTAATAATCTGTAAGGCTGGTGTGGCTGGATGCCTATTTGTGCTTTCCATGACACCTGATTTCAACAGATGGATGAGGTAGCATGTTGATGTCCAGGTCCAGAGGTGAGTCTTTAGTCAATACACCTGGGAGGAGAGTTTTCAGAACTTCAAGATTGTGATGATCTGTCTCAGGCATATGCAGGCAACATCTTTTCTCAGGTAACAGTCAAAGTTGAAAGTGCAGGATTAAACAAGGAGGAGGTCAGTTGACTTGCTCTGAAGGAAATGGTCACTTATAACTTGAAGACTATGAGGACTGGTTTATTCACGCTTAGTGAGAGGTCCCCTCAGAGTACAAGTTTGTGCCTGGCAGAAGCAATGAGAGGGAAGAGTCCTAGCTGCCCCAGCGATGGTAACTTTTTGATAGGGGTAACTTTTAAAGGCAGAGAGTTGTGTTCCATTGTCAACCAGAAAAGTTGCAGGTTTGCCCCCAACTTTTGCAATGACTGTTGGCTCTCAGGGGCCAAATTTGATAGATCTCAGTCTTTCCTATCTGGTCAGGCCCAACAAGGTGCAACTCATTTGTCAGGGATGACAGTCCAATTTTAACTTGGACAAAATGTGGAACTCAGAAGGAATTGTTGACAGTCATCTCAGGTGAGCATTAGATGACACCATCTGACCAGGATAGGTGTATAAGTAGAAGGTTCTGGAGGGAGTGCCTCTGTGGCTGAATGCAGGTAATAACTAGCTGGAACCAGTTTAATTGGCTGGAAGTAGACAAGTTTGAAGCTGGGAGTGAAGCTATAGGTATTGGCAGCAACTGCAGCAACCTATGAGGGAGCCAAGGTGAAATTCTCAGGCATAATAGGCCTCTTTTTCCTTTTTAGAAAATTTTTTTAGATTCAAGGAGCAATTGGTCTCATTTTTAACTCTGTAAAAGCCCCTTTTCCTACAGTTAGGGACTGGATTTTAATTAAGGTCTCATTTTATCTTCCTAGGGTGTATGTTGTGTACCCTTGAATGATAGTGCAAGAGACAAAGGGTGGGTGCCCCTCAGAGAGAGATCATTCAAATGCCTGCCTGATGGTGACCTTTGCAGGGACTTAGGTACAACTTAGCTAAGGAGAGTACAAGGCCTCTATTATGCTATATGTCGATCACCATGGAACTAAAGGTGAGGGCCTCATTAGCCACTGTGACTAGTGCTTCCCAGTCTTGGTGCACAGATGGAGTGACCTATTGTTTATACTATCTGTTCCACTCTCTCAACACAGTCATTTATCAGGCACTCAGAGGTTAAATGTTCCAACTCTCTTCCCTTGAGGGTAACCTTAACTAATAATAGTTGATCAAGCTCTTCTTCTGCTTGAACTGAGCAGGACTGACTGACTAACAGGGATCCCCCTGGGGCTCTTACAGAATCAAGCAGGGAGAAATACAGACAGATAGATAGATTGCATCACCTTCCCTTTGGGGTCTGATGTGAGTTGCTCAAGTGGGGAGCCAGAATTCCTCCTCTAGATAGACCTCTGAAGGGACTTGAGAAATCTCAAGGGTCCAACTTCTTGTCAGGTCCTGGTGAGGTCCTTGCTCTATCTACAAGGGCAATGATCAGTGACCAAAGAGGTCAGCATGGTCAGTTTTCCTGGCCAGTTGCAATGGCAAGCAGAAACATTGAAATGACAGCCAGGATTTGGAGGTAGATTTTTTTTCTTTTTAGAAGACCATTTATTAATCTTAAATATTTATAATTCATATTAAAATATTTATCAGTTTATTTTCAGTCAGTCATTTTCTTGGCAGGAGGCTTCTTTCACCACTTATTAGCATCTCTGTCACTTTTATGTAAGAGAAATCCAAGAATCTTTATTACTTTTCTCTCCCTAGATGTTGTAAACCAGTTTTCTGGTTGTTCTGGGCAATTTCAATGACAGCTCATTTACAGGCTTTTTAGCAAGTTTCTCATCTCTGAGAAAGTCCCACTGACTTTCTTTGCCACTGCCACACAAAAACTCCTAAATAACCTACTGTAAAAATCACATGCCAATACATGTGATGGTGATACAAAATGGCTCTCATAGTGGGCTCTGCATTGAAGTCCTTGCAGATGACCAGGGAATCTTGGCTACCTGTGTGATGTTCTGCAGGTTCTAGAGAAGGTCACTAGCCCTGGGCAGATTGAAATGGTGCCCAGTCAGTTTGTGCTTTCAAGTGGGTGACAGTGATGCAGAACTGTAGCCTGGATTCCCTGCACTCTAGGGTCTGGGCAATGGCCACCTGGCTGGTTTTAAGCATCATGGCTGTCAACCAAATATTGGCACTGTTGACCAGCTTGAATCTGTTCTGGGGGACAAACAAAGCGCAGCCATCTGGCCAGTTGTTATGCTCAACATCTAGACACAGTGACCAGGACTTGGGGAAGAAAGTGCCTTGGTAGCCCAATCTACTAAGCGGTGGTTAGAAGGTGTCAAAGTAGTGGTCCCACTCCTGCAGGCATAGGATGTCAGGCTGGTCAGCCAGAATTTCTTCCAGGATGAGGGGTTTCAGTTCTTCTGTGCTTCCACAATGCACTGCATGAAGTTGTCTTTGCCTTCTCTGAGAGGCTGGGTGAGGATGTTCCACTGCATGACCTGATGGTGGGTGGCTGCTGGAACAATCTGTCTTCAGGTGCACAAAGTCCATTGGGGGGGTGGGGGGGGTGGAGAAGGCAGAGTGTGCAGGACCACCCTGCATCCCTTGAGAAGCTCTTTAGGATCAGTGTTCTCTAGATGTGCTGGGTCAGGTGACACCAAGTACTCCATGCTAAGAGGCAGTGCTGCTGTTCAGTGTTCTCGTGAGAGTGTTGTAGCGTCTGCTATTATGGTTTCCCATGGAGTGCACTATCTGCAAATGCATACACGAGGTGCTCGAGGCCCCAGGCCTGTTAGCAGGAGGGGGAGGTTATGTGGGCCAGAGGGCAGCAGTCAGTGGGGGCGAGGATCACTGCAGGCCTGGTTTATCCCTTTTCAGTAGGGTCGACCAGAGCTGTCCCGGCTTCTGGTACATGCTGAGCAGCACTGCTGTGGCCACTTTGTGCATTGGAGGAGTGGAGGAGTAGGGGTTAGGAGGCTCAGGGAAGCCCAAGTGAGTGGTCAC
Organism: Dolichotis patagonum; assembly: GCA_004027295.1. NCBI lineage: Eukaryota > Metazoa > Chordata > Mammalia > Rodentia > Caviidae > Dolichotis > Dolichotis patagonum. The sequence continues at coordinate 18,028 of PVJX010027533.1, read as the reverse complement.
TATTTGGAGCTTTCTTAGTGAGGCCCTGGGGCAGATGTGGCAATGCGGCTCAAACCACCACAGGCTGGTGTGAGCTTAGAGGCACATTTATTCACGTCGACGGGCACTGATCAGGATCATCCCAGGATATCAGATGGTCTAGGGCTTATCTCATATAAGCAAGCAGGAAGTACAGAGGTAGATTGGCTTGTCAATTGAGGATTTGTTCTTATAATATGAATCATAGGGACCAGCTATGCATCACCATGACCAGCTGCTTCAAGGAGACAGAAGCAACTGGAACTGGAAGAGGCACTAGTGCCTAGGTGATACTGAATATACTGTGAAACTGAATATACTGGTGGTGGTGGTGGGGTTCTGTTACAACAGTAAAAGACATTGCCATTGATCCTTCTCAGAATACTTCTCCCTTCAGACACATTTGTTTCATCATTCCTGCTACTTTCTGAGACAGCTCTGGAAGTCTTTTTTTGTGAGTCTTTACAAGGCATGATCAAAATTATGGTGAATGCTGTTGTCAAGTGTCATCCAATGGAAAATCAGGCTCCTAAAACCATTGTATTGTGTCCACATCCACCTTTATCCACCAGACCTGGCACTGTGTGACTTCTGGCTCTTTCTCAAAGTCAACATGACTATAAAAGGTAAACATTTTGAATCTATTCAGGACACGGAGGCCCCAGGACAGCAAAACTAAAGACCCTCATGCAAAACTTTTAGAGCTGCTTTATAAAGTGGTAAGAACAATGGGATAAATATGGTCAGTATGTGCTTGCTTTGGCAGCACATAGACTGAAACGTGTTCAGACTGAGAGTAATATTTTGAGGGGAATTAATGACAATGTCACTTTTGCTGTAACAAACATTCTAAAAATTTGAACATTCACTGCATTTGTTTTTATCACACTTCATTCACCTCTCTGTACCTGCACTGCTTTGAGGGTCACATGGTATGTGTGTGTCAGGGGGCAGATGTGGAGAGCAGACACAGGTGCTAGGGTTCTTGTCTTAATCATGTTCTGGCCCGTAGGTCTGCAGAAGGTAGAAGACAAGCTCCCAAGTTGTTAGCAAAGTGATTACATAAACCACTTGTTAGTTCCATTGCAAACATGAACTAGTTCGCAGATTGTGGGGAGTGTTGGAGAGCTCACACACATGTGTGCTCTTGCTCTTCAAAGCACATTCGCATCAGTGACTTTTGAAATACTTTATAATGGCATGGTAAGTATAAAAACAAAAACAGACACTAAAATAAAATTATCCATTACTAATAAAAATTAAACACAGAATTACCATATGATTCAGAACTTCTGCTTCTGGGTATGTACTCCCTCCAAAGAATTAAACACAGGGACTCAAACAGATATTTGTACACCCTGCTCATTGAAGCATTGATTTCATTAATCAAATGGTGGGAAAAAACTAAGTGTCAACAGAGAATGGATAAACAACATGTGTTAGATAATATTTTTCAGGCTTTAAAAGGAATGAAATATTGACACACACAAAAACAAGAATGAACCTTGAAGACATTATGCTAAGTGAAATCAGTGAAACACCGAAGACCACATGTTGTATTACTCCATTTATATGAGCGACCTAGAATACAGGGATAAGAAGTGGGATGGCAGATGCTGGAGGCTGGGGAAGAGGGGCAAATTATTGTTTACTGGGTGTGGAGTTCCATTTTGGAAAAAAGAAGACATTTCTAGTACTAGGTGGTAGTGATGGGTGCCACATTAATGCACAAAATGATATTGAACTATACACTTAAAACGATGAATTTTATGCTATGTGTATGTTACTATAAATTTTAAAATCTATTAAGAAAGAAGTATGAAAGTTTGATTCAAAAGCTATAAAATATTGTTTAAAAAGAAATTATAGGGCTGGGGATTTAGCTCAGTGGCATAAGTGCCTGCCTTGCAAGCATGCAGTTGTGATTTCGATCCCTGGAACCAAAAAAAAAAATTATAGAATATTTAAATAAATCAAAATGCACCCATGCTTATGGATTGGAAGATTTGATGCTATTATGATGGAAATACTTCCAAAATAGAACTACAGATTCAGTGCGATCCCTGTTAAAATCCCACCTGGATTCATCACAGTCATTAATAAGCTCACTCCAAATTAATACAGAAATTGGAGAGACTCAAAAAGGCCAGTACTTCTTTAAGAAGGATAAAATCGGAGGGCTTATACATTTCTAGTTTCAAATCTATTATAAAGCTACAGTAATTGAACTGTGGTATTGTCTTAGAGTAGATATATAGATCAATGGAATAGGATAAGGAGACCAGAAATAAACCATCACATTTATAGTCCATTGATCCTCCACAAGAAAGCTGAGAAAATTCAATGAGAAAAAGAGTAGCCTTTTCAACAAAAGCCAAACGAATGGTTAGATAGTTATGTACAAAACAAAACAGACTCCTACCTCACACCATGCCCAACAAAGTGCATCAAAGACCAAATGTAAAAGCTAAAATGAAACTCACATTCACTGCTGGCAGGATTGTAAAATGGTGCAGATACTTAGAAAAGCAGTCTGTGGTTCGTCAAATGACATGGTTACCATATGACCCAGCAATTCATTCTTAGAAATACTCTCAAGAGAAATGCTAATATATATCCTCACAAAGACTTGTGAATATTCGCTGCAGCACTATTCATCATAGCCCAAACCAGAAAAAACCCAAATGCCTATTAGCTGATGAATGAACAAATAAAATGGATATTGTCTACACAAGGTAATATTCATTCATAAAAATGCAGTACTGATACATGTTAAAACAGGAATCAACCTTGAAGACATTATGTTCATCTGGAGTCTAGAGCTCACGAGCAGGACTCACGTCTCTTTTATGGATCTGTGCTGGGAAGGCCCAAAGGTCAGCGGTGGAAGCTAGAAAGTCTATGCCAGCAGGGTGAAGGATCTGTGCTGGTAGGCTGAGGGTTCTACCCTGGAGTCGAGAAGTCACACTCATTATAAGACCAAGGCTGTCCTGAAAAGCACCACAGCCATCCTCAGTGACACAGAGGCCCCAAGCTCCTCTGACGATAAGAACAGTTGAGTACATGCCAGAAAACCAGCATGACGAGTTTATCCTGGAGATTAAATGGCACATGTCTTCCCCTCTGGAGTCAGGAAGTGATGCTCGATGTAAGGACCAGAGCTCTCCCACACTGAACTACAGCCACTCTCACCAACAAGGTCCCAAGCTTCTCCGATAACAATGGTCGAACTCGCACTGGGGGAGCTAGTCATGATGAGCTCCTCCAGGAGAACCAGCGGCTCAAACAGCAACACTTAGAGAAACCCACAATGCCTCGCTTCTCCTTCTCCATGTCTCTATTTATGCTGGCAACTTTCCTCAGATGGACCATCTACGCTCAGCACCATGTTGATTTAATTCTGCTGGCGGTAAGTTGACCATCAGTTTTTAGTTCATAACATTGACAACTCTACGAATATACTAAAACTACTGAGTCACGTACATTAGATGAATGAAATTTATAGTAGGTGAACTGCCTCTCAGAAAAAGTTACCAAAAACTTATTTTATCACAATGTTTGCAACTTTGTGACAAAAGGTGCTTGAGTAAGGTGCTTTAATTTACTTTCCATTTTATTTATTCATTCATTCTCTCAAACTTGGTGCATGTCACCATGCAACTGAGAATATTTCTGTTGTCATTTTGCCACTCCGTACCTTCTGTCTATGCTCACGTACCCAGAGAAGACTTGTCCATAGGGATAGTGGAATATTTTTAAAATCTAAATTTCTCATTGGATTTCTTTGGTATTCATTTCACACACAGTTGCTGAGTTTGGGTAGGATGCTTTTGCTGAAGGATGCAGGAGGGCAGTGCCCATTGCTGGGGTCCTGATGGAGTTAGGGGGGTCCTTCTAGGCTTGAGGCCCTCTGATCTTTAAACTAGGTTCCCTAGAAGTCCACACACTGTTCCCTCTGCCAAACTGCCACGATCTGTAGTCTCTGTCCTCCCTTCCCTCTCCCAGTTCCCAAACAGCCTCAGAGACGGTGGTGGAGTTGGGTAGGGTGCCACCTTTAGTCCACTGTGTCACTATCAAGAACACTCATGGTCTCTGGTTGCTGTGCTAAGTCTCTTAAGCCTGGTGACAGACACTGTTACACCCTGTGTACTTCACAGATGATGGATGAGTCAGTCTTGGGATCTTTGCTTACTGTCTCTGGCCTGACCTTCATAGGTGACACCCTGTGTAGATGTAGGGACAACAGGAGCCTGGAGAGAAGGATCCATCCAACTCTGAAAAATGGACAGACCTTCCATATTATGACAAGAGGCCATGAAGCCCTGTCCTATGCAGGCCCCACCTGCGGGTGCTGTGGGCAGAGAAAGGGGTCATCAGTGACTAGGTCCCTGCAGATGGCACCTTGCCTTGTGCTGCCTGTTTTACCCTGATGACTCCTCCTCCTCCTGCCTATGGTCGTAGAAGTTATGCTAGGCCTCTCGCACCTCTTAGCAGACCAAAGACAAATGCTTCCGCGATGGTTACTTTGTCTATGTGACAGGATCTTTGCAGCCCAGAAAATTATCACCATTGTTCCTGGATGCATCTGAGGTGGAGTTTCCAGAAGAGATTAGCATCTGGGGAAGTGGGCTGTGTTGGTTACTGTCTCATCTCTGAGACACAATACCCAACACCCACAAGTTAAAGGAGAAGACGTTTATTGTGTCTCGAAGCTATAGAGGTCTCAGTGCATTTGGTCTGTCTGCTGCAGCACACCACAGATGTAGTGAATTATAAAACATTGTATATAATTAAATATAAATAATATTATTGACAATACTTGAAATAAATGGTAATATAAGTTGTAATGATGTATTTGTAAATACTTAAGCAGGCATCTTTGGATGAGACGTAACTACCTACCTGTGAAAAGAGATGAACTGGAGACTCTTTGCCAAATGAGTAATCGGGTTATAAACACTGTGCACCTGACAATGGATGGATGTGGTTGTGACTAAGATGAATCGTCACAACTCTGTACACAGTGCCTTGTTACTGGCCTAATTAATGCACATTTGAGAAATAAATGTTTTCTGGATTTTAGTGCCTGCAATTTCTTATCACTTTTGTGTGGACTATCATTTTTTTGGACTGTCATTCTTAACTGTATTCATTTTTGTTGCTACTTCTGTCTCATATGTCTTCAGTTAACACTTGATTCAATGATAGATTCAAAGAGAGTAAATGTAGATTGCTATATGTGAAAAAAACCCAATACATCTTCTGAAAATAAGCTTTATTGCATCTTTTAGAGCAAAAATTAACATAGACCTGGTCTTATTTCGGGGGAAATATGGTAGCTTGAAGTCAACCCTGTCTGGAGCCATACTCTGCAGTGCTTAGTGAGGTCCAGCAGGGCAGGGCTGTGTGCAGATATCACAGTTACCCTATCAGGGGCAGAAAATTAGAGCAAGCACATGTTGAGGAGCAAGGACCAGCCGGAGATTCCCATCCCACTTGACCACACCCTGAGTCCTCAGCCCCGCTCAGGGCTGCCACACATAGGGTGCAGGCCTGAAGCCACCGGAGCTGCTGGATTTTCCTAAGTATGCTGAAAGTTAGTGGACCTTCCAAGCCTTGGGAAAACATGAAGGCCAGCAGAACCCGTCTTCTCTCCAGCTTCATCCAGCTGGTCGCTGATGGAAATCCTCCGTCTAGTGGGAGAGAAGCCCATCCAGGACACGGGAAAGTATGGCTACATCAGGAGCAAGTGCGAGCACTGTTTTTCATTAGTGCAGTTAATTATACAGAATAATGGCTCACAATGAAAACCACTCGTGGTAGCTCTGTGGCTGCACTTTGTGGGAAGTGTAGGCCCTGCAGGGTCACCGGATTCTTCCTCAGAGTCCAGGTAATCAGTTCAGGCCCAGGGGAAGCAAGAAGGTAATGTTTTTAGATTTTCTCTCATATAGTATAGACTTCTCCAGATAGAAGAAAAGAAGTGGTCAGAGGAAAAAAGAATAATGCATATTAATTTCCCATCTGGGTGGTCCATTACTCCAGAACTTTCTATAAGCTGACATTAAAGCTTGAGCACTAATGTGGACAATGTGGCTGTCTATGCTGTCACAGCTGATCTCCTGGGCCACAGCAACCTGTTTGCCTCACCAACTCTGGTCTTCGGTTTTCAGTGAGAATTCTCAGACCCTGCATAGTTAGGTATCCTTGGGTCTAACTTCTATCTGGTTATAGCCACAGAGAATTAGTGCCTTCCAGTAGTGCTGGAAGAAATAGAAAAAGGACCATCCCTTTTGGAAGACAGTGTGATGGTTCCTCAAATAGTTGGACAGTCTTGCCACTGGCCCAGCAGTGCCACTCTGCAGTCCCTGCTGGAGAGACACAAAAGCCACAGTGATACCTGCAACAAGAACAGCAGCTTTAGTCACAATAACCTCTGGTGTCCATCAACCGATAATTGAACAAACAAAATGTGAGTATTACTCAGTCATTAAAAGAATGCAATACTGATATACACCGTCATATAGATGTGGCCGTGCTTCTAGTATGGAGGGGAAGCAGCCATCCTCAAAAGGCCAAGATTCTAGGGCTCCATTGATAAGGAACTTTCAGAGTAGGCAAATCCATGAGATGGAAAATAAATTAGTGGTGGCCACAGTCTGGGATAGGGGAGAATGGAGAGTTACTGCTAAATATGATCTGGAGTTAGATCCTAGTGATGGTTGTACAATTAAACTTGTGACTATACAAAAGCCACCTAATTGTATAAAGTGTACAAGTAAACCAGTTATGGCTGTGTCTCTAAGAGACAGCTTGTACCTTGGGGAGAAACTTGTAAACATCCCCTTTATCTCACTCTAGGTGAATCAAGACAGGAAGATGCATGGTGACAGTCCCCTGATGGCCATTGATATGACAGAAGCCAAAAGCACAGACTTTTGCCAACATGTGTTCCCTCACGGCCAAGGAGGAGTTCGGTCAAAGGACATTGTTTGGAGTCAAAGTACCACACTGCTACAAAATGTGAATTTGTAGGACAGAAGCCCACAGAAAAGGGTTCTCGTGGTTGGAATCCTGCCAAGGGGTCCTTGGGAGCTAAAGTCTTTGGGGGCCACAACTGCATCACCTGACACAGACAATCTCAGGGCCTGGGACCATTGCAGCCATGGCCACCTTTCCTCTGTCCTCATAGGAGGGCAGGCATAGGCGAGGACCCAGGAGGAGCCTTCCTCATTGCAGAGCCCAATTCAGACTCAAGCGTCTGCAGGAGCAAAGCCTTGGCAGGTTCTCAGTGTGCTTCTTTTTTTTTTTTTTTTTTGGTACCGGGAATTGAACTCATGACCTAGCGTTTGCCAGGCAGATGCTCATGCCTCTGAGCTAAATCCCCAGCCCTCTCAGTGTGTTTCTGAGCTGCATGGGTGGACAGGCGGTCAGTGTCCCTTTCAGAAACAGAGTTAGCACCACAAGCTTCAGACAGAGGGAAATGGATATGGGGAATCAGTTCCAAAGGGCTGGGAAGGCCAGAGGGGCAGAAAGAGGTGGTTCGGCAGCAACTCAAACTAGAGAAGAGTGATACCCTGGGCAGGAGAGTGAGAGAGCAAGAAGGGGCTGGCCTAGCTAGAGCCAGCTGTGGGGAGCAGGGGCTGCTCACATCCGGGCCCCTGGGGAGCCAGAGCTCAGGCTCCTCCCACTGCTGTCAGAGCCAGGCAGCCTGATGCCTACGGGGATGACCTGTCTGAGCTGCAGCACCACGCTGCAGAGGCAGCCACACGGCTGCAGGAACCCAAGTGCCTTCCCTTCATTGTGCTAGTGAGGATGACCAGGTAGGGGGACCCGCTTCTCACCAGTGCCTCCCAGAGGCAGACCATGGCCCATGTGCAGGGCCTTGTCATGGAGGAGCAGGAACAGGCTGAGGACAGGATGACCAGGAGGAGCCAGGAGTAGAGACTTCCGTGGCCAGGGAGGAAACGGGCCTCCCAACACAGAGAGAGGCACTGGCTCATTCTCTCCCCACTCATCCACACATGTGACCCTTGGGTTATCCGCTTACGCAGTGGATGGTGAGTGCCACCAAAGCCTCCTCCCCTCTCACACCCTCTGACCTGGGGACCTGGGGTCCTCCTGAGTTTCTAGAATCCCCAGCCATCCCTTTCCCCATGCAGAGACTGGAGCTGCCCTAAAAGCGGGCATGGGTCCAGGCTTATGACCGGCGCCTCCTGGGGGCTGGTGTTGGAAATCCTCCATTTCTCTCAGTGTTTGGGGTGGGAGAGAGACTGAGTTCACAGTGCTGTTCTTATTCCAAAGGCAGAAGGACAGTGTTCCTTGAGGGTCTGCACCGGCACTGAGTCCTGAAAGGGCTTTGTCTGTGATGCTCTGTGACATCATAGTATCCTCACCACCTCTTCCCTGCCAACCCAGAGCATTTCAAGTCCACATGGCCACTTCTGGCAGAGGCATCAGAGAAAAGTCAAGGGGTGGCAAGGACCGGGTCTGTGGGCCACAGTGACTCTGTGAGTGCAGGGAGGAGGGGAAGAGTTGGCATCTTGGAGGAGCAGGCCTCCTCCTGCAGGAGGGCTGTGTGAAGCGTGGCTTCAAGAAAAAAAGGGGAAGCTGTCCTGGTGGGGGCAGGTACAGGTGGAGAGACACTGTCCACAGATGGAAGAAAGCAGCAGAGAGATACAGGATTTAAAGTGCAGAGTGAGACATGCAAAGAAAGAGGGCTTGGGGGACAGCCTGTGTGCCGAGGCCTGCAGCCTGCAGGAAGAGGGGACCACACCCCTGAGTAGCTTCCCTCCTGGTATGGAGACAGCCCCAGGGCAGTACAGCTTGGGTTGTGGGTCTCCAGGGCAGGCAGCTGAAGTTCAGCAGTTGGACAGAAAAAGGATCAGAGCAGGGGAGCTCTGGCACAAGCGGAGCAGGTGGAACTGGGACAGCTAGCTGGTCCTGGTGGCCACCATGCAGTGTCTCCCACTTGGGAATGACGGCTGGGCAGCACGCGTCTGCCACTTTTGGCTGAACGGTGGCAAGTGTGGCAGACACAGCAGGGCGGAGGCAGGGAGGGGACATAGTTATGTGTAGCTTGGTATTCTGGTGGGAGGAGATGACTAAGTTATGATGTGAGAACTCTGGGGGTGTAGGGATAGGCTCATGGTGTTCTCTAGACGTGGCATGAGACTATTTCAGGTCCTGGTTGGCAGATGGCCTTTTGCCATCTGGAGTTACCACTAACTTGATGGAGTCTTCTTCTAAAGCCAGGAATCAGAAAGGCTGCCAGAGTTCAGGTGTGCATGGACAGCTGGGAAGGCAGACTGATTCAGTGACCATGAAGGGCATGGTACCTGGAAGAGCATGTGGGCGTCAGTAATAACCCATCCTGGAGAGGGAAGCTACTGACAGTTGTGAGCAGAGACAAGACAGATGGAGCATCCCAAGAATGTCCCATCCTCCCTGTGCTGCTAGCAAGGTTGTGATTCTACCGACATCTCCTGTCAGCTGGCTTTTTGCAGGTTTTCCAGGACAAGGCCTTGAGAGGCCAAGGGAAGTGGCTGTCCAGCCAGTTCTGGGCTTGGCAGTGGTGGTGGCTGCAGCTGTCTGTCACTTCTGCAGTCCCAAGCCATCCTATCTGGAGGAGGCCAGGTCTGAGAGGGAGTGCAGTGGCATCAGAGAAGGTCTCTATGCCACCCCAAATGCCTTCACTGAGTTTTGAAGGAAGCCCGGGCCATCTCAACATCAAGGTCACTGTCAGAAGCGCAGCATGTCCAGAAAGCCAGCTCTTCTGCCATCCCCCTGAGTACAGGGACAAGGGACTCCAAGAAACTCTTCAGAGAACAACTACAAACTGCTAAAAAGGAACAAAAATACCAAAGCCGTAACAGCAAAACGCCATAATACAAGAATGTTCACAAATGTCCAGCTTCACCAGTGATTTTAAAAAGGAGAAGCATGAATCAATGTTGAAATGCCATTTTCTACTTCTATTGACAGAGTCAAATGAGAATAATAAACACTGAGTCTCAGGAAACTACTGATGGATACCAAATGGACACGTAATGAATTGTCTAACAGTGTTATTTTCAATGATTAAAAGTTAAAGTAAGCTACATGTCAAACAATAGGAAGATACTAAACAAATTATTATAAATCCATATTATGAAACACTGTTAAATACCTCCTAAAAATAAATATCTACCATCATATAAACTATCTGTGGAATAGTATTACTTAGTAAGGTAAAAATGGAGGGGCTGAGGATTTAGCTCTGTAGCATAAGCACCTGCCTGGCAAGTGCGAGGTCACAAGTTCGAACCCAGTACCAAAAAAAAAAAAAGATAAAAATGACAATTTAAAAATAGATGATATATGCATTAATATGATACCATTATATTAAATATATGTGGGTGACATAAACATACAATGAGTGCCAAGTGGCACTCAGGGGAGAGGGAGAAGAAGGGAACTTCAATATGAGAGGTGGTTTGTGGAGCCTTCGTAGCAGTGTGTGACACGCTTGAACTCGTTGGGGCAGTCTGGTGTGAGCTCCCGTGGAGAGAAGGTATGTTTTAAGGTGAGCTGTAAATCACGGATCATGGGCAACGCGTTAACATGAAATTTTGTCAGTTTCTTTGGAGTTTCAGGGTCCTGCTGCTTTAGACTCTAACTTTTTAAGAAATGTTACCATGGGAGATGAAACTTGGGTCTGTGGTTATTTGACCCTGAGAGCAAGACTCAGAGTTCTCAATGGAAATCGCCGGGTTCTTCTCACGCTAAAAAAATGTATCAATCAAGATCCAACATCAAAGTCATATTGATTGTGATTTTTGACCTTGATTGAATCTTACAAACTGAGTTTGTTGTCAGGAATACCATGGCGAACTCTGACTATTATAAGGATTTACTAGAGTGTTTTAAGAAGTGCTGTGTAGGCGGTGTGAGCCAGCGGCAGGCGAGCAAGGAAAAGAACCAGTTAGTGTCTTCCTAGATTCAGCCATGTTGGAACTTAGGGTGCTGAGCAAGGAAGCAACACAACCTCCTTCTGGTAAGCAGTGTGGCATGAGCGAGCCGCGGGCGAGCCAGGAAAGAACCAGTCAGTGTCTCCCGTGAGCCTCCCGGCGCACGGGCTGAGAAGCAAACATCTCATTCCTTGCCCCCCACACCCCACCTTAGCAACTGGATGGTGCTGAGGCCAGCCAGAGTTGATAGCAACTAAGGCACATAAAGCAACTAAATGAATGTATTGTTGTGTTGCTTATGTTGACCTGGGGCCAGAGGTCTGAGCATCTTTTGGGAGGGTGATGGTATGTAATATAGCAAATATGGGGGATTTCCTTCTATCTTCTCTTTGAAGATCAATATTGTTTTCACGGTTTTTCTTTGTTTTGATTAATTGCTTGCTCTATTCAATATTCTGTTTTGATAAGTTTTGTAATGTTCTGTTTTTGGTTTGATTTTTCTATACCTGATTGAATGGACAACTATTGTGAAGATAACAAGGTACACTACGATACCTATTACTGTTATCCTGGTATCCTGTTCTGAAGTTCTGTACTGATTTCACTGCATTGTCTCGATTGGCTTTGTTCTGTCTTGTTCTGTCGTATTTTACTACTAGAAGAAGAAGAAGAAGAAGAAGAAGAAGAAGAAGAAGAAGAAGAAGAAGAAGAAGTGTATAGTAAATAGCTGGAGAAATGGGCAAATGGTTTCATCCTCCATCTTGACACCACAGTAGTGCTGGTTCAACAATTTCTGTCAAATAAAAACATCACAGTGTGTCCTCACTTGCCTTATTCACTAGATCTGGCACCATGCAACTTCTGGATTTTCCTCAATATCAAAATGATCGAGCAAGGCCAACATTAAGTCAATTCAGGGTATGGAGGCAGCCACAGCAGTGCAACTAAAGACACTAATGAGAACTTCCAGAACTGCTTCAGAAAGTCGCAATAATGATTTTTAAAAAGAATCTATGGCAATGTGCCTTTATAAGAAATTTAAACGTACGCCATACTGTTTGATCACCTCACCATGTGCCTGTGTATGTGTTATATATGCATGTTCACACACACACACACACACACACACACACACACGGAATGTGATATTTATAAACGGAGATTTTAAATGTCATGAACTCAGCCCATATCAAAAAGCAATTAAATCCTAGTAACATGTCAGGTAGGACCTGGCTGTCAGTCTGTAAATTGTCCCCAGATGTTCACAATGTACAGCCGGGGTTGGACATCCCTGCTGTAACTGTAAACTCTGGTCTGAATTCTCCAACCTCAACTCCAGAATTAAAATGCTATACTATGTGTGTTTCCCAACTGGTTTCTTTTTGAGCTTGTGACACTCAAGGAGTGGAGCATAGCAAAGCTGATTTGCTGCAGAGAAGCCAGCCCATCGTCTAGGTAGGGGTCTGCAAGGTCTTAGAAGCCTGCCTGACTCTGCCTTGGAAGGCATCTATAGGTATCAGTCAGAGACTTCTGAAAGTTAAGAGGGACCTCACTTACGGCCTCTTGCAGGGAGTAACAAGTGAGACATCTGTTAATCAAGGCTGTCTAGAATCAGAACCAAGAGGCTATGCAGAGATGTGTTGAAAGGTCTGTTTTCAAGGACTGGCTTACACAGCAGGGTGGGACGTCTTCTACAGAGCCCCTCCCACCCCACCCAGCCCCCATCCACCCCACCCAGCCCCCATCCACCTGGAACTCCCTGTGGCACCAGGATCTGCCTGAGATTTCCACCGCTTCCTAGCACAGCTGCTCAGGAGGCGTGAGGAGAATGTGCTGCTTGAGTAATCTTCACTGCTGCCAACTGCTGCGTGGACTCTAGCCTCGGTCTGCTCCAGGCTGGCAGGTGGGAGAGAGCTTGGCTGTGTGCAGTGTGCCAGGACAGGGTTGGGATGAGGAGTTGGGATCTGGGTTCAAACTGCAGTCTCCTGCTTTTCAACCACCTCAGATTCACTTTTCTGCTATGGGACACAGATGGAGAGTCCCCCAGTTTGTCCCATGGCTGTGATGGATATCAGCCAGTCCAACAGCATCTTTAGCAAACACCTGTCCTGTGCCAGGGGATTGCAATGGGATTCATCTGAGGTGCTGCTAGAGCCCCAGAGGGCATGTGACTACGCTGAGCCATCCCCACAATCTCAGCAATGGACGCAGCTAGAGAATAGTAGTTTTCCAGCTGGGCACTGGTGGCATCAATTGGTATTAGCAGCCCTGGAAACAGGTTAGAAATGAAACTTCTCAGGCTCCACGCACTTCTGCCTGCGAATCAGACTCCAGTGGTTGCTCTCAGGTGCCCTTCCAGGTGATTCCACTGGCTGAAACTCCAGAATCACTATTCTAGGACAGTGTTTCTCAATTCATCTTCCTTATAGCTCCTGGGAAAACTTGCATGGAAACAAGACCAGGGCGTGGCGCTGCTGGGTGACCCACATTTGCTGGCCTCCAGGGAGGCCCAGTCTACATCTTCAGAGCGCTGCAAGTGATCCTAGTACTGAAAACCACAGTTTAAAAAGAGTAGTTTAAGTGGACATCTAGAGAAGCACAAGCATGCATGTGTGTGTGCACGTGCACACACACACACACACACACACACACACACACACGCACGCACACTGCAGAGCCCTGGCAAGCTGAAGAGTGCAGCAGGAGGTAGGATGTTTATGACATGATGGAACTTATCTCTTTCGTTAGTGACCTTTGAATAGATTGAATCATTTCCTTTGGAAATTTAAAGAAAAAATGCTGCAGTTGTTTTCTAACAAATCCTTTTTGTCTTTGAAAATGTTTTTCAAAATATTATTCCTCTTATTTGGAACACTCAAACTTCCTCTGGAGGCTATCTCTATCCACCTCAGCAAATAACAATATAGTTCTGGAGAGACTCTCAATTTAATGGGAAAAATTCTCACACTGAAATGGAGGAGTCTCTTCAATGTCACCCCCATACCCCTCTCCACTTCTCAGCTGGAGAGTGGAGCTCTAGAGAGCATCTGATGGTCTCCGAACATTAATAGCTGAACTGTGAAGGGTGCCGCATTTTTGCTGCCTCCTTTGGCTCCATTTTTCACCAAATCACACTTTGTGGACAATACACATCTCCGTGGGAGTTCCTGGGTGTCACTGGATTGCAGCCCTGAGATAGCCAGCCTCTTGGGTCACCTTGGCAGTCTTTGAGTTCTGCTTCAGCAAGGAAATAGTTGTGAGAGTTTTAGCAAGTTACTTAGCCTCTCTGTGCCTCAGTTTCCTTACCTGTACAATGGGGATTCTCCTGAGGATTAAGTGGGGTGATTCATTTAAGGCATTTGAACAGGGTCTCCATTTCCCATGAAATGGCTGGGGAGTCTGTCTTGTGCCAGATGGTACAGGGCTTCACAGCCAAGTGCTGGGAAACACTGCTCAGTAGTGGAAATGAGAGAGGACACAGGTGTGGGTCCTGGATGCAGCAGAGGAGGGCTCTGCAAGGAGAAGTGCCTGAGCTCTCTTTCTGGGAGCACTGCTACTCAGCCAGCCAGTCACCAGAGCTGACCAGATGAGCCACTAGGGTGATCAGCTCATTCCTGCTAAAGCAGAGACACTGTGTGGTTCTTAGTGGACTCCTGCACCCTCACCAGGTGTTTGGTTGCAGCTGCTGCCCAGATGCGGTTCTCAGCACTTCATCAGCCCCTCAAGCATCCATCTCCACCTGCTCTGCCCTCCCTCCTCCACAGAAGCCGGAAACTCACTCCTCCTTTCCCCATCCATCTCCTTGGAGCCTCACTAGGAGCTAGATTCTCAGTCACAGTAAGCCAACCAAATGGGCTCCTGTGGTACCACTTTCAGGAAACCAAGCTGATATTTAGCACGACTTCCTCAGATCCAAATGCCACCCAGAAAGGAATGACTCATGGGTGGCAAAAATTTTCAGCACTTTATCAGGCTGGAGGGATAGCGCTGCCCCTGGTCAGGTGGCATGTGAAGTGGGGGAAGCTCTGACCCCTGGGGGCCTCTCCCCTTCCCTGACCTCTGTGTGCACAGTGCAGCCTCATACTCAAGTCAGTGTGTGGTCATGGCCACTTGTGTCCCTTTTCCTAACATCCCAGTGCAAGCAGCCATGGGTCCCTGGCTGCCCTTCTGAAAATGCGGGTACTTTGCCCACATCCTCTTGTGTTCCTTATGAGGAGCTCAGATTACACAGACAGGACTCCACCTCGTCATCTTCCAGTAGTTCGAGACCCATCAGGGCTCTGTCACCTCCCACTGACTTCCCTTTCCCCATTCACCTCTTGCAGAAAGAAAAACCAGGAAGCAGAAATGACGAGCGCACGTCACTAACAGCAGCTGATCAGGAGTTGCGCAGAAGAGGCCAAACCCTGGCTGTTGCCCAGGTGGGGAAGAGGCAATGCTGAGGGTCAGCCTGGCACTGCCTGGGAGAGGAGTTGAAGAGGCCTAGCAGGGGTGGCTGCAGGCGGGGGAAGCAAAGTGGGTCAACTCGGGTGTTGTCCTCCTCTGCAGTTACTACACAATAAACAATGGAAACAGGCGGGAAGGGGGTGGTCACCACAGTCCGCTTGCCCCATCAGATGTTTCCACTTTTCCGAGTCATTTTCCAGGTCTGGTGACACTTACTATGCAAAAGCGTTGTGTGCAAGGGACACAGCCCACTCTGCTGATTGTGCTGTCCACCACCGCCTGACACACTGCCTGACACACCTCTGCACGCGGTCACACACATTGTGGTAGTTTACCAGCTCACAGCCTCTTCCTGGGCCCTGGGCAGTGCCACCAGCAATCATAAGTGTGCCCTTTTTCTGAAACTTGCGTGTGGTGATGGTTCTTATTATGTGAAATGTTTACTCATCTGTTAAACATTGAACCTCTTCTTGTACTTTTTTGCATTTTCTTAAGGAGTAGGAAGGTTGGAGTTGCCTGCATCCATTCTTTTGTTTGCTAAATATTGTTCCTCAGCTTGAATTATGTCTGGGTCTTCAGGGTCCCTGGACCTAGGACTCTGAGTACACTCTTTGCCTAGGTGAGCCGGGCGTTTGCCCAGGGCATGAAGCTTTTGGGGCCTCCAGGCTCTTGGTGTTAAACCCAGGATGAGCTGTTCGGCCTATCCTTAGGCTTTTAGAGATGGAAGTCTCACTAAATTGCCCAGGCTGGTAAACCTCAGCCTTCCTAGTGCTGGGATTACAAGTGTGGGCCACCATACCTGGGTCAGTCTTAACTATTTTCCAGTGTACACTGCAGTGGCTTTAAGGGGATTCACAATATTGTGCAACCATCACCACTATGGATTTCATGAGGTCTTTTCACAATGTAGGAGTGTCATGGGCTTGCGTTTACATGCGTCAGTGATACAGTCAGTGGCTGCAGCCTTGCACACGTGTCCTTTCTACTGTGGGACATTCCTTGTGCTTTGTCCAGGAGTCCCTGTTCCCTCATTCCTGCTTTGTGGTCTCTGGCTCTTCGTGTTTCCTTGGATGTGTGGATGTGGATCACCCGCATCATGTTCGGGAAATCAGGGAACTTTGGGCTCCTACCTTGTGCATTCTAAGGCAGAGGGATGAAGCTTCTGAAGATGAAATAATTTTGATGAGTTGTGCCTTTTTTTTTTTAATGTGCTAAGGATTGAACGTGGAGCCTTTGCACTGAACTATATTCCCAACCTTGCTGTCTGTCTATCCCTCTTTCTCTTTTTCTTTCTTTCTCTTTCTTTTCTATTCTTTTCCCCCAGGCTGTCTGAGAACTTACAATCCTCCTGCCTCAGCCTCCCAGAGTGCTGAGATAACGGAGGTGCAGCACTATGCCTGGCAGATGAGTTAGATCTCATGCAGCACTTTCTAAGGACCAAAAGCCCTGCCAAGCCCTCGTCACTGACTTGGCCCCATACCCACTGAGTGGCACAGGTGGGCTGTCCCTGCCCTTGCAGCTTCTGTACTTCTGCTAATGCAAAAAAAAGATCACATTCCTTCCTGCCAACCATGGCAAGGGAGGAGTGAGTTCAGGGACAGTGAAAAGTGAGTTGAGTGGCCAAGAAGAGAAAAAACTCCAGAGTCCTGCAGAAGGAGTGTGGTGACCAGCAGTCACAAAGGAGTGACCCAGCAAGGCCGTGGGCTGGGGATGCTGGGATCCCATGGACAGCACCTGCCGGCGGGTTCACACGGCTGAGGAGGACGTTGGTAGGAGGTCGAGCTGCTCTGCTGAGTACTTCTGAGTGGGTGAGGGTGACTTCAGAGGTCAGTGCATCTGGAAGGGCTCAGTGCCAGGATGGGGACAGCAGCCTCCAGAGGCACAGCTCCTTGTTTACTCACTGGAGCGCGTGCTCCAGTGTCCGGTCAGGTGCTCTACTTGGAATAATGCATGACTGACTCAGCCTCCCCAGTGACCAAGCTCCCTGAGCCCCCTGTGCAATGAGATGAGTAATTTTATCTGATTCCACCATGACATCAACTGGCCCATCTCCTGCAGGAGTCTTAGTCTGATGCCTGCCCTTTGGGTCATATTTATATTTATGTCTCATTTATTTTCCTCCTTTGTGGGTTGTGGTTTTCCGGGAGAGAAGTAAACTCCACTCTAGGCAAACATGGAAAATCCAATTGTTCAATAGAGGATAAAGCCCATTTCCTCTCTCTTTTTTTTTTTTTCCAGAAGATGAGTTGTTGAATCACATGTCAGGAGTGACCACCATGCTTGAAATACCAGACTTCCCATGTTTATGCCTCATGCGTATCTGCGGTGCATGTGCCTGGCGGTTGGCCTGTTTTGCCTTTGGCAACATTAATCTCGGCAGCACATACTCCTCCCCAGAGAGTAAATGTCCAAGAGCATGCAAGACCACTCCTGCCTGAAGTCTCACCTCCCACTGCCCCAGTCCATGCCTCCACCATGGGGCAGCACTCTGAAGGACGCTGTTACCCTCACCCTATGCTCTCTGCCTCGGTTGGTCACTCCTCAGCGTCCTGCAGCCCTGCCCACCCCGTCTCCATTCTCCTCTGGGGCTCTGCATGATCCTTCTGCTGCCTGCTGTC
>PVJX010027532.1:0-24778 GCA_004027295.1 Dolichotis patagonum | reverse complement strand
CAGAGGGAATATTATGTGGGAGGGGATGGAAATAACTCTGTTTTACTTTCTGTGGTGTTGTGCCAGCAGATGAAGGGACAGTTTTGGTGGCAGAATAATGTGCTAGTGATAAAAGTAGCTGTCTCCTTTGTCCAGACACTGAACATGTACTCTTGGTTCAGCCAAGTCCCGATTGATTAGACCCTGTGATGACTTTATGCAAGTGTTGCTCCGTGGTCTTTGCCATTCTTTCATCTAAATTGGAAGAAATGCAGATCTTCCCGGGAGACACGTTGGCATTTTCTTCAGCTCTGAAAGGAGTCTCAGACTTCTGAGAGAATGGGTTCTCCAAAAGATGACTTTAAGAATCACAAGACACTCAGTGGAGCTTTCTAGATTAATGCTTCAGAGAAATGCCTAACATGCAAGAAATACTTTAAACAAGAAGGAGGAGTCAGTTGATGATGTTTAGTTTATTTCCATACAGACATTCCTCGTTCAACAACCAAGTTGTGATCCTAAGTTTAGGTTATTAAGTGAATGGGTCACTAAAAATGAATTGGACATAGTATGTACATTACAGTATACAGAACAAAGAAATGGTCAAAGAAAACTTTTTGTTTTATTTGCATAACTCTTACCCGCAGTAAGATGTACAGAATTGTACAAAAAAAGACTGAGTGGTGGGTCATAAGTCCAAGTGACCAGTCACAAATCTGAGTAGATCACTTCAGTCATAACTCTGGACAGTTAATAAACAGGTAGAGTGTTAAAAAAGGAACACTTGTATTCCAATTTACTCAGTTGTCTGGATAATAAAATGATCATTATTTTCACATTTTTTAATTGTAACTTTATTTAAAATACTAAATTATTTGCATAGGGATAAACATAAGCACCGAGTGAAATAAGAATATGGCCAGTTGGTCTATTCCAATTAAATTGTGGCAAATTCCCCTTAAGTAAATCCTTTCATTATATTCTTCATGTTTTCAGAGATAAGGGAGAGTATTTTTCTCGGCATAAACAACATATTATTCTAATCAATAGGAGACAGAAATATTTTATTTTTTCTGATCCTACTTAAAATTACCATTTGGTCTTCTATTAAAGTAGCTTCCTAATTTTGGTGTAAATTAGACTCACTAGAAGTGCTTGTTAAACATCTAAACCTAGTATTTTAAATCAACAAGCCTGAGTTGGACCTTAGACATTGCATTTCTGTGAAACAGTCCATTATTCTGATATAGGGGCCCACAGATTGCAGACACTCTGTCACCTGTCACCACATTCCTCTAGGGTTGAGCTACTAAGTCTCAGTCCCAGTGTCACTGAATTTAACGACTTAAAAACTAAATGGAAGTTTGCAAAAGGCAGGACCGTGAACTTGGTCCACTGTCTCTGACACTAAGGTTGAGCAATGCTGAAGTTCCCCAAGAGGAACACGCACACCTGTTACCAGGTCACGGTCATGGGAGTCACCTCCCCTCTGCCCACTACTGGAGTCACAGTCCACTTTACCTAGATCCTTGCTTCAGAAACTCTCTGACTGAGGGCAGCCAAGTAGCTTAAAAGAAAGACAATGGAAGGATTGAAAATGATCAAGAAAACTTAGGACCTCTTTTGTGTGTGTGTGGCCTTTGCCCCAAGACTAGAAACACACCGCAAATACCTGCATGGTTAACAGAAGCGGTAAAGACATGGCAGCACCATAGTCTCATTTAAAACATTCTGCCTGTCCTGCAGTGAATGTGTGCCAATAATTCAGCTTTGCTTTGTACCAAAGAAATCCAAAGGCAGGGAGAGAAGAGCTGGCTAGCACCAGAGGCCAGGAGAGGGTAGCAGGTAGCTGGACTATGGGCCAGGGAAGAGCCCTAAAGCGGCAGGGTCCTTATCAGGCTAAAACTGTGATTGCACTGAGCCCAGTGCAATGGTTTATTTTTTTTTTCACTCCAGCACTGCAAGTAGTCCTGCGAAAGTTGTTCCAACAGTCTTCCCCAGTGAAAGGACTTCAGCAGCAGGACTCGTGCTGAGGGAATAAGAGAGGAGTGTTGATATACTGACCCACAGGGCACAAAAGCCCACTGACAGATGGGGGGGAGTGTTGGGAGGATTAGACACAAAAGGATTTTATAAGCAGTAAAGACAATAATGAGTTCTTCTGGAAAGAGGCCACTGTATATGCATAGGTGCCATTGGATCTGTTAGGGGAACAGACAGCAAAGTGAGGGGTACACAAAACGCCTACAACACATCTGGGTAAGTGGGGGAGAGCAGCACCCAAAGAGCTGCCAGGGACTGGTGCTGCCAGTTCATCGCCCGGGCCTCTGGAGGTTGGAGTTTGAAAAGCCTGCGAGGGCCATGCTGATTTCAACACACGCTCTTATCCTAGGGATCTGGAAGGCAATTATAAAGTCATCTTTCATGAGCGGGCTATCCCACAAACATGACTCGGCTGCTATTACGCCTGACAGTTGGACCAACTTCTGGTTCAAAAATAGCCCGTTTGTCAGTTTTCTCTACTCCCTGCTATTGTGAAAGAGGCAGAATCCAGGAACATTGCTGGAACGCCAGTTGAGTCACTTTGAAATTGTGGCAGTGGTTTGTCAGGGAACTGGCAGACCCCAGGGGCCAGGACAGCACAGCAGGTAGCTGGAGAGGAAATGCCCACTTCGGGAAGGCCGTCTGTGGCATTCCCTGACATGAACTACGTAGTACTGCTACAGAAACACTTCAGAGGTCTTTTGGATTCATTCTTTCCGTCATTTTTTTTTTTCAGGACTCGTTTTTCTTTCTCTTAGACACGATTTGAGCAGAGCGATGGAAAATAAATAAACAAAATGGAAATTTGCACCATGCCCCTCAAGAAAAGCACAGTGGCCATTGACAAGCACCCCAGAAGCACGTGGCCCAGCGTGAGCACAATGTGTGCCTTCACTAAGGACTTGCTCAATGGCCTCTCAACCACTCCCACAAAGAAAACGCAAATACACCTGTATCCTTCTACACTAGGAAAGCCCAGCCGGAAAACACACAGCCTGAAATGAAACAGAGAGATAGCTGCCCAAGAGTCACCATCTCTACCCAAAAACTCCGTGGCAGCCTCATGGCACATAGAATTACAAAAAGGCTTCAGGAATTCTTCATCAGGCCTCTGTCCCCTCTCCTGGTCTAGATACTGGAAGGCTGTGTAACTCAGTGTCTTGCTCCTATGGATTCTTGAAGACTCTCGATGAATCCTGGTCACAGAAACAGGATGATGAATTGGTGGGGCCCGTGATTGGAAAACACTCCACCAGGGTAAAAGACATTATGCCAAAACAAGTCAGCATAATTATCCCTGGGCCTCAGAATGAGCAGACCCTGCTGAGAGGCTGAGATTGCAGAGTTTGATACCGTCTCATTAGAGACCCTGGCACCAGTGAAGTGAGAGAATGCTCCGTCCTCCTTAACTATGTTTGATTAGTGTGTACACACCTGTTTATTAGATGTGAAAGTTTATGAACACATGAAATACATTTTCATTATATGCAATAAACTATGAATGCGCCTGCATCTTTTTTTAAAAATATAAAATTATAGATGTTCAAAGTACACTTTGGAGATTAAAAAATGCTTCAGTGAGGCATCAGTGATTTCATGGGGTTCAAACCAGTCTTCAGTATGCACGGTATTCCTTCATTTGCACTATTTCATATTCCAGCCCATCTTGGGGAGGCTAACATGGATGCTGGGCTGGGTTCTGCAGACTTTATCTGAGTGAACACCTGTCCCCTGCTGGCATGGATCAATGAGGGGTGGCAGGGAGGGAACTGAAAATTTTGCTTCTTCCTGTGGTCTTGTGTTTCCAGTCAGAATCCCTCAACCCTGTCTTCTTCATCTAACAGTGGCCTGGATTCCAGACTTCAGTCCCGGTCACAGGTTTATTTATTTTCTCCCACATGGCAAGATTTCCTCACTGTACCCACCCTTCCCAGCTCAGGCTCTGCAGGCTGCCCCCCTCCAGCCTTCTAACAATGCCCGGCTGTTCTTTAATCCCCTAGTCCCCTAGCCTGGGGTAGTCAAGGTTTATGAGGTCTATTATCGCTTTAAAAACCTTTAGTCTCCCAATATCTGTTTAATGAATTCCATACACTAAAATCTCCTCTATTAAAACCGGTAGTGTGATTTCTTCTTTCCTAGCTGAGTCTTGACTCATACAGTACATACACATATTTAAAAGGACCGCTATACGTTTATTTTATATGTGTGGAGAGCAGTGTGGAGATACGAAGTAATAGAAAAGCTCAAACTGACAATGAGACCATGCACTTTCATACAGTACCTTCAGACAGTCCTGGCTGTTGGAAGTGTGTATTCCTCAATCTCAGCAGCCCCCCAAGCCCACTGAAAAGGCATCCCAGTGGCAAGAAAACCTTGTGTTTCCTTTAGAGCAACAGAACTTAAAATTGTTACATTGTCGACCTGTCAAACCAGAAAGACCGATGATACATCGGTTTCACTGAAAACCGATGAGCCCTTTTTTTCCCTATGGTTTATTTGAAAAAGTAGATTCGATGGTTGATTCATTCTGATACTTTATCCGTACTTTTACAAAGTGCTGCCCAGATTTGACACAAATGGCTCAAACCGAGATGCTGTCCCTCACGGAGCTGTTACTTCTGGCCTCTGCTGTCCTCCCTGCCAAGCTCATGCTGGGGAGGTCATCTGCACTTCCCTCAGGCCCTGTGGGGAGACCGCCTCTGACGGGATTGCCCTCGCCTATTCTCTCTCCACATATCCCTTACCGAGAACCCCACACTGCCACAATCCAGAGAGGCTTTGGTGTGGTCAAATTTTCCATTCCTAATTTTAAGACAGCGGCTACTCAGTAAGAAAGGGTTTTTCTAGGCCCAAGGAAAGCACATGATTTCCACCCAGCAGCTACACTGACCTCAAGTCCATTTCAAGAAAATTGCCCATACTACATGTATCACACAGAACAGAAGGGCAATTTTCTAATCAAGACGTTTGCCATTTCCAGAAAGCGCCCATGTGCACAATGAGCAGGATGTTTTATGTCACATCTGCACAGACATGTCCAGCCAATTATCCTTCAGTAAGTAAGGACCATGTGTGTTGATAGTACACACATTCACACACTACCTTCCCAGACATGCAAACCAATTTAAACATATTGAATAAGTCCAAGGGGTTTTTTCCCAATTAATGTATGAATTAACCAATGTCAAAGTCACCTATAAA
Organism: Dolichotis patagonum; assembly: GCA_004027295.1. Taxonomy (NCBI): domain Eukaryota; kingdom Metazoa; phylum Chordata; class Mammalia; order Rodentia; family Caviidae; genus Dolichotis; species Dolichotis patagonum. The sequence continues at coordinate 19,555 of PVJX010027532.1, read as the reverse complement.
GAGCGGGTATAATCCATAGCATACAGATATTTGAGCAAGTGGGATATCCCATCATCCTCAGCTCTGAGTGAGCAAGGTAACTAGGTTGTCTGCCAAGGCTATCAGAGGTACATGGAGGATTGGCTTCCAGGCCCTGAAATCAAAGCAGATGGCTTCGGTCTTTCACAGAGGCCGTGCAAAGCCCCGGCAGTTCTCAGAGATACAACTACAGTATCTCTGTGTCTGATGGTACAATAATGGATAAGGCTTATATGCTGAATTCCTCAGCTATTACCCCATGGTTGAACAATATAGAAGATTCCCAGAAGTGAGCGCATTGCTCAGGATTGTGACCCACTTGTAAACACATCTTTTATTTCCTTCCCCATTTCACATCCTTCTTAGGTGCCATCTTTTTCCAAATATAGACTTGAACCCGAATTTTTTGGAAATTCAGGTCAAAACAGCCTTGTCACATCTGAGAGTCATCCCCAACACTGCAAGCATGGCAGTGTCTCCTGTTAGCAGCTGGTTCTCACAGCCTAAGACACAGCAAAACCCACGGTCCCTTCCTATTTCCTGAGCAGACTCCCACACAACTACCTCATCTTTTATGAGGAGGAGATTAGTTTTCTAGTATGTTCTATATGATAGGCAATGACAAGCTGGGCAAGAACATGGTCTTCCATGCTGTACTGAGGAACAAATTTATGAGATATATATATATATATATATATATATATATATATATATATATATATATATAACTGACAGCCTCAGCCCTGGAAAAATGCTCATATGTGATGGATGGAAATGCGATAAAATTTCTCCCATAAAAGGGAAATAATCCCCCAAAGGTTATACATGGTGTGTACACCACTTTAACTGCAAGCATTAACCAGCCTTTGACCTCTTTTCTTCATCTCCACATTGTGGAACAAGGTAGAATTGAGGTAGGACTGATTATTACACTTTGTGTGTTCATTAAACTATTCAAAGAGTGGCAGTGGGTGCTCATATTTGCAGTCCGGTGGTCTCTGGGTTCGGCTGGGAACCAGATGCATTTCTTAGAAGAGCTATGAGTTAAAATTTCATTTTTCATCACCTCCAAACATACCAAAGACTGTCTAGGCAGGTGAGCTGTCTTTGGCAGATGACAATTAAGGTCTGCTTCCTCCAAGGTTGACTTGAAACTCTACCTTCCTGGATGGTTCTTATCCATGTGACCAAGCTGCAGCCATGCTCCTAAGAAGGTGACCTGGATACTCTGCTGCCCAGCTGTGAAAACTAAAACTAGGTCCAGCTGATCTGTGCCGTGGGGAGGACGTTCTCAACCTGAGTGCACAAAGAAAACCTCACTCACCCAAACTTCACTGAACACCAGTCTCCTGGTGTGCAATTCACTTTGTGATTTTTGAAATTTTGAAAAATCTCTATGGAAAAATTACCACACATTGTAACTTCCAAATACTACTATGACAAGGGAATCCTTTAACGGCACTACAATCTTGAGTCCCCTGAAGTCCTCAGTGCCATTCAGTGCATCTTTCCCTCTAACTCCCAGTTCTTTATCTGTAAGAAAATGGTACCCACCCTACTTAATTCATAGGAAAAGAGAGAGAAATCTGTACAACATTGCTGAAGAAAAAAATTTTAAAAATAAAGAAATTACCATATGGAGTATAACAAACCTGTGATGCAGAAATGCCAAGTGGTCTAAATAAAACATAATGCTAGAGGCCCTTTCCAGAAGAATAAACATTTAAGAAAAAAAAGGAGAAGAAAAGGAAAGAGGGCAGGAGGTTAGAAAGAGGGAGGGAGAAGAAGAAAAGAAGGAAGGAAAGGAATGTAGCATAAGACTAAAAGTGAATAGGATGAAAATAGGAATATAAGTGCATTTTAGTTATGAAAGAGAAAAGATTAAACAGGAAATTTTTAACATTTTTTCTATAATTAGTAAATAACTAAATTTTTAAAAACTCAATGAAATAGAAATATAGAAATGCATCTAATGGTATTGTATATTTAGAAAGCCAAATATAACTCGACAGACTATCATATCATACTGCGAAACTGACCCTGGTATTTGCTTGTGATTTTATTTCATTGTTCTTGGGAGTCCTGGGATATTTCTAGGATGATTTTAATGGAATAGGAAATGTTTGCCAAGGATATCTGCAAACATGGTTATTTAATTCAAATTCTGGCTTCATAATGATCTCTAACATTAAAAATCGATGACAAGGATACACTAAGAACCTGGTTTAGTGTAAATGGATACTCCCTGCCCCTACATCCTCAGATATAGCTGTGGAACCCACCTCAAAATTGAGCCCTTCTGCTACTGTGTAGACAGCTCTGGCCTCAGGCTTGCTGGGTACAAGAGGCAGTAAGAATCCTTAGTCTACTGCTTGATTTTTGCCTGCTTTCTAAGCACCTGCCACTGTTTCGAGTTTTGGTGCTGGGATCATCCAGATCCCAGCTTCCACTCTGTCTAGAGAACTTGAAACCAGTTGCAACTTGATCTTCACAGCTGGTTCACACTCTGACACCTGGTCTCTCTGATGAGGATAGGTCTTCACCTAGGTCCTATGCAGGCTACAGTCAATCAAGCAATCAAGCAAAGCACTGGTGTTCTGCCCTTGCTCTGACCTACACGTCCCTCTGCCCTTGGCTCCAACTGCTCTCTTTGGCGTATTTTCATATTTGCATTTTTTAAGTTCAATTAAGTTTATTGGTATAATTTAGGTATATACAACATTCATGTTTATCACAATGATTTCTACCTGTACATGGTATACCTTGATTTGTCTTTTCTTTCCCATTCCCCTTCCCTCCTTTCAACCCTTCTTCCCCTTTTCATTTACAAAGATTTGTTTCCACTTACCCTTCTTTTCTCATTTTTTCTTTTCCCTTCCTTTTTTCCCCCTTCCCCTCCCTTGTTCCCCTTTCCTTTTGAACAATTTCTTATTTCACAATATCTATTGTACATTTTGGTTCTTATTTACACTTTTACAGTCTCACAACAGAAAGACAATGCAGTATTTACATGGGTGTCTGATTTATCTCAAGAGCCTTTCATTTGGTGATAAATGTCTCAAATTTATCCTTCTTTATGACTGAGTAGTACTCTATTATATATTTTTAAAACCGCACCCTTTTTTTGTCCATTCATCAGTTGATGGGAACGTGGGTTTCTAACATTTAGTTATAAATATGAGTAAGTATATATTGCTGTGATGTGGTGCTTTTCATTCTTTTGGGGAGCTATCAAGAAGGGGAACAGCCAAGTCAAATGCAACCTGCAGTCCTAGTTTTTTAAGGAATATCCACACTGATTTGCACAGTGGTTGCACCAGTCTCCCCTCCCACCAACAATGAAGAAGGGTTTCTATTTCCCCACAGCCCTGCCAGCATTTGTTGTTGGTTGATGTTTTTGATATTAGCCATTCTTTCTGGAGTGAGGTGGAATCTCAGCATTGCTTTAATTTGCCCTTGTTCGACAACCACCTGCTAGCTTTCTATCAAACCCCATGCATGTAATTGGCTGACATGATTTCCTGTCATCTTCTCACTGCTATGCACTTGTCTGAATACTAAGCCTCATCATGTCCAGAACAGGTTTTGACTTTACAACACATGAAGCACCAAAATAATCAAATTCCTCTGAGTGACATCAGTAACGCTGAGTAGCCTCACATGTTTTTACAGTTCTAGGCCAGATACCACAAGGTTGAGGTCACACCTGTGTTTCAGAGCCTTCAAACATTCAATGACTAATGATTTTGCCCAGAACACAGCAATCAGGATCTTTGGTGGTGCTTGTGAAAACCTTTGGAATAAATATGACCATCAGTGTTCACGTGAATATCTTCAAATGTACGCTCTGAAAGTTTAAAAAAATTACCATTACACTAGCCACTTTCAGTAACCTTTGAAATTTAAAGGCAAGAAATAAAAATAAAACACCTTCTCCCTCCAAAGTTTTCTCATTTATACCTGAGCAATATCCCTTGAGTTAACCCTAGAGCAAATCTCATGCACATAATCAAGCCCTCCCTCAGCTTTTCACTATCTGTAAGACCTCAGTGTACCAAAAGGTACAAGCTTGTACCTTTTCAGTCTATTTGGACACTTATATTTGAAAGCCAGTTCTCAAGTGTAACAATCCTATTGGTTCCTCTCAAATAATTCCATGGGTTATTAGTAAGGTTATGAAAATAACTTTTCTGTGGCCAAATATCCTAGGGAAATGCAAGTTAAACACAAGTAAATCAACTCATTTATTATAGACATTTAATATGTTTTCAGATAACAACATGATTTTCCACAAGAGAATGAAATGAACTTTTTTTGAGCAATGCTTCGCGAGATTAGTCCCTCCTAAAGCATGCCTTGTGGAACTCCTTGGGAGCCAATGTTTGTCTCTTTATCACTGGACTCATCCACTGACACAGTTCTAATCATGGAACAAACCAGATTGTATTGGACTGACAAAGGATTGGGTGGAGTAGAATGAGATGGGAAGGGATGGGATGGAATCAAATTGACTAAAGTGAAGTGGAATGCCTGGGAATACTGGTAGCTTGCCAGAAGAATGCATCAGAGCCCCAGTTGTAATCCAGTTTCAAATTCCAATCTAAACTGTAGACATCATTGTACCTGTTCCTTATCCTCATTGTCTGGGCAGATCAATGCTTGATAAACATATGTGGCTGTGTGGAAAGATACCCAGCATCTACACTAAAGTGAGTCACATACTCATGGGGCAAATATTATTGGAATTGAGGAAATAGAGATTTGTTTCTGTAGAAAACATGGACACTCATCCTTACAGTGTCCGTCATTTCTTTGGGTTTCCCTCAGTCTCTCCAAAGGCTAAAATCTCACACTAATTGTCTTCAGAACACTAAAAGCCTGAAAACAGTCTACAAACCAGTAAATGCTGCTTCTTCAAAGCCACTGCACTGCCCTAATTGTTCTTCTCCACCCTTAGATTTCTATTCTTTTGTTCTTACTGGGATTGTACTATAGGACCCAAATGAAGCCCAAGTTCTGGAAACATTTTCTTTGCCAGAGTATCAACTTTCAACCAGTACCCTAACTTGTTCAGGGCTGGCTCTGCCACGCTAATCCAAGAGCCAACTATTTCCACCCTATGTAAAGAATTTTGCTTTTGCACTGGAGAATGTCGGGGAAAGAGGTAAATCTTCCTAATCGGTAAAATTCACTGAAGTGAGTCTTCCCAAGATCCCACCCTTGATCCCTGATATATTTCAGTTCAGTAGATTTGAACCCATCTATCTCCAATGCTCTGAAAATAGACACACTTGCTAGAATGCAGGAATTAATGATGTTCTATGAATCCATGGCTGAATATAGCTACATACTCTAAGTTCAAGTGGTCTTTTTTAGCATTTCCTTCTTACTTGTATAAACATATCTGCTATATATTATATTCTAAGAGCATTTAGAATCGCATTTTCATGGGAACTAAAAGATGGAAGGGTGCTTTTATTGGAACCCTCCAGTTCCTGATGGCAGTCAGTTCTGATCACTGGGCTTTATTCCTTTTTAATCAACCCCTTCCTGTCATTGCACGATTCTAACAAATGCAACTGCTCTAGCCTCTACTCTGGAATTTTAGGGTTGGTTCGTGTCTCCTGTCTTTTACTTTTCCTTAGTAGCACTAGAAACTGTGGTTCTACCTGTAAGTAGGCCTACTGTATTTCCTTTGTCTTGGCTATGTTTGCCTTCTGAAGGCTGTCATTGCACGTACTTCCTCAGGCCCCTGCTTCTCACTGACTTCCATAGACCACTGATCCTTGTATATGCTGTAGAGCCTCCCAGCACAGTCTCCTGAGCTGCTCCTCAGTTCAGACCCAAGGCTGGCCCATTCCACTTCTGATCAAGCCCTGATTTTTCCCACATCTGACTCCAATTTCTGCATGTGTGCGGCAAAACAGCCAATTTTGAACGGGAAGAGAGTGAAGGCCAGATTCTAGATAACCCAGCTTATGTTCCGCTTGCACACAGTTTCTGAAGTGATCAGTTCTTCAAAGTCAAAGACATTCACCAGCCAGCCAACGAGCTCCAACTCTGGAGAATTTGGTTTTATAAGAAGAACGGCTTTCCCAGGGAATGATTTATGTTCCTAGGGCTTGAACACTCTTTGTTGAGATCTGGATTTCCAAGGTGAAATGTGTCTCTTGGCCTCTTAAAAGTCTCCATGTCTCTAATTGTGCTTCTAGCTTGGAAGCTGATGTGGTGTTTGGAGTAGCAGAGAATTCCTGATGTGTGAGGCTTCCACGGGAAGCACTGTTGCAATAGCAGGGGCTAACACATCTGATGGGCAGGCTGCCCACTGGGCCATCTTGTCTGCCAACACTCCCACATTTATTAGAGTTCTTTTGTGAGATAAAGAGGCTGGACACCTGGATCTTTCCAAAAACAAAACAAAATTAAAGCTACAATTACCTGTCTGGCCTGTGCAAGGCAATCTACCCTGCTGTCCTTTTGGTTTCACTGGTGACAAGCAGATGTCACCCAGCACGATTTGGAAACCTGAGCAAACAGAATTCAGATAAGATTCAAAACAGGAACTTAATCCAAAAGTACAACCTGCCAGACAGTGAGTATAGGAGCCAGGAGACAATAAACTGGAAGCAGCCAAAGAGACTCACTCCAATGGCCCTCCCAGACCCCACCCCTCCAGCACAGCTTGTCTGCCTAGGTGAAGCTGCAGCTGAGTCCTGCATCAGACTGTGGGGCCTTCATGGCCATTACGGTGCCATCCTCTATCAACTGTTAGGATTAAATTTCAGGTAAAAATCTGCTGCTCATGGTTGATTTTTGTTTTTCTTATGACAGAGAGAGGTGAAACCAAACTCAGTTCCGTGTGTTACTCACTTAAGAGACTGTTACATCTCCTTGATAAGCAGATACTTTGCTCCCAGGAGCTCCATCTAGTAATCTTCTCCTTGTCAACACATCTCCCATGAATGCCTGAGACTTCACTGAAGGTTCCTGTAGAACAGTCAATAAATTATTGCCTGTGCTCTGCACATTTTGCTGGCCTTAGCTAATGAGCCTCTGTCACCCAAATTGGGCTGCTCCCAAATGTCTCTCTAATTCCTAGCTCAATCTTGTTCCAAATTGTTCCTTCTATTTTCAACATTACTCGTGGTTTCCAGTTTCCTGAGAAAGCTTCAGTAGTCCATTCTCTCTTGCATTCTGGTGAGCCGCTGACAGGGCTGTCTTGTATATTTTTGTGTGAGACCCTGGAAGAAGGGGCCAAATCTTATTCTTTATTCCCAGTGTTTTAAAAGTGGCTTTTTATACATAGTACAGTGGTACTTTCTTATCTATGGGGAATATGCTCTAACACTCCCCACCAAGGCCTGGAAATTCAAATGACACCAATCTGTGGATGTGCTATATTTTTTCCCTGTATGTAAATCATTATGGCCATTTAATTATATATATTGAAACCTCACAGGAACAGATTAACAATAACTAATAAAAAATAGAACAGTTGCAAAAATATACATTCATAATATATAGATAATTGTTTCTCTCTTTCTTATATCTTACTGTACTGCATGCACTTTTCTTGATTTCGAGATGATATGAAAAGATACAGTGACTGGGTAATGAGATGAAATGAGATAAACAATGTAGGCACTGTGAGGTCGGTAGCATTAGGCTACTATGTAAGAGTTACTTGAACACAAACACACTGATACTACAACAGTTTAATTGATAACTGAGACCACTAATGGGTGACAAATGGGTGGGTCAAGTATACAGTGTGGATACACTGGACAATGGGTTGATTCACATCCTATACAGAACAGAGCAAGATGGCATATGATCTCATCATATTACTTATAACAATGCACAAGGTAAACCTTATGAGTTGTTTATTTCTGGAAATATCTACTTAATACTTTTGTCCCATAGTTGACCACAAGCAACAAAGATCATAGATGATTAAAGCACTGATAATGGTAGGTTATTGCAGATGTATAATAAAAATTCACAGAATAAATCAATCAGAACTTCTGTCTTAATTTCTCACTACTAAGACACAATACCCGGTATTTGGCACCTGAATGAGAAAGGGTATATTTTGGTTTACAGTTGTAGACATTCTAATCCATAGGCAGCTTGCTCCAAGGCAGAGGGGCATGGCAGAAGAGAACTGTTTATGGCACAGCAGACAGGAATCAGAGAAAGAGGTCAAGGGAATAAAAAGGAAGATAAATCCCTCCAACGCATGCCCCCACCTTCTTCCACTAGGCTTCCCCTCCCAGCACCACATTTACCTATAAACTCATCAGCAGACTAATTCACTGATAAGTATTGTAGCCCGATGATCCAATCACCTTCTCAAACCACCCCCCTAGGAATACATGACATTTTGGGAGACATCTAGAGGTAAGACATACCAACCTGTTTTCCATCAAGAAGAGGTGCAGACTTGTGGCTTTAGAGTTGATCAAGAACATTATAAAATTTGTAATAGGCAATGTATGACAGCGTGCATAGTATACATGCTACTATTAGTGATTGTCTTAGTTACTTTTCACTAGTAGTTGAGACAAAATACCTGATGCCCAAAGCTGGGAAAGGAAAGTTTTATTTCTTACAGTTTTTGGAAGTTTCAGTCCATACTCAGTTGGCTCCAAAACAGGGTGGCATGGCAAGGCTGCAGTTCATGGCGGCTGCAAACAGCAAGCAGGAACAGGCAAGAGAGAGACACACCTTTTTCCTGCCATTACATCACATCCTGGCTCCACCCCTAGGAGAGTGTAGCACTGACACCACCAATCCAAGCCCTAGACAATGAACCAATCACAAATGCACAATGCAAATACATGAGGCCTGGGGGCCACTGACATAAACCATGACAGTGATCTACAAAGGAGGTCATCAACACTAGCTCAGTTAACCTGGGAACTGGCTTAGAACTTTAGCTAGTTTTGCAAAGAATCATAATTCAAACATACTTAGTAAGTAAAGAGAAAAGTACCTGCTAAATTGAAGAGAAAGATCTTTACATCCTAGAAAGGAAAATCATGGTTGTGAAATAATGACTCACCTGGGCATTTACTCACAAGTCATGTATGAGGCCAGCCGTTGGTACCAGCAACTGAAAATGGCCGAAAGCACCAGGAAGTGTGGTGAGTGATTACCATGGAATAGCTCATTCTCCTCTCATAGACGTTCATGTGGTTTGTGCCATGTTATCTAAACCAAATCCACCCTAGGGAAGTAAACTGATGTAGAATGACAAAAACTAGAAAAAAATGAGATGAGGATTTATAGACAAAGAGTAGAATGTTCATATTCTACACATTGACCATTAAATTACTATAATTCACAAGAATCTGGAAGGCAAAGGAGAATAGAATTAGAGGAAATACCACCATATGATAAATTTTTAAATATTTCCTGGTAGCCAATCAGTTCTCACATTGAAATATTAGTTTAAGTTTTTTAAAAACACCTCTAAATCCTTAATTTTTATATTTGTTTGTTTTTCTTCTGGAAGGATAATATTAGGAACTAATATCTGCTATTGAAAATGTTCCTGAAGTTGACCAGCTCTTTCCATTTCATCTTAATTTATCTTGTACACCTCTTTCCCTCCCCCCCATACAAGTCAAAGACAATCAATATTTCTACTAGGTTACCTCCATGGGTTAGATGGGATGGAGATTAAAAGAAATGAGAGATCAGGCCAATGTCTGGAGAAAGGACGATGCCTCACTTTTTATGGTCAAAATAAGTCATGTGGCGAGCAGAAGCGACAGCTTTCAGGGTTTGAACCTCACTTCTTTGCTCTTCTGTGAGTACTCTGAATATTTTCAAATTCTTAAAAACTTCACAGGGAATTTCAAGCTAAACACTAAAAATTCTATTTTAATACTTTTGTCTAATGAATCTTATTAGAATAAGCTGAAAATTTCTTCAAATTAATTTTTTATTTTCTAAAAGTTTTATTATCACGATTTGCAGTACAAAATAATTGCATTCCTCGTGAGGAGTCAGTACATGCACATAACACATCTTAATTCTGCTGTACTTCCTCTTCTCCCCTCCCTTCCTCCTCCTTCCATCTCTTAAGTTAATAATCACCATGTTTTCACATCCATTAAAATCTAATTGTACTTCAAGAAGTAACTGACTCTCCTCTCCGCGTGGCTGGGAGAAATGCATTGCACACCAGACAGACACACCGGCAGCTTTCCATGTGTGTGCGGAACCCTCACAGCTGAAGCTAGGTCCAGTTTCCTGTTGCACCCTCACATCCCAAGCTATGGCAGAGTCATGTTGCTGCAGTGTCACCTGTTCCCTGCTTGCCCAGTTCCTAAGGCAGTGTGCGAAGTTTCCTCACTGGGGATACTTGAGTTCCACTTGAGAAGAAAGGGTTTAGCAAGTACCTTCCTGCCTCAAAGAAAGCTCAGCATCAAGACCTAAGAAACAGATCAAGGTGAGAGGAATGGAGGGCCTGACACCAGAGATGAAGACCCAGATTCGTGACTTAATGTAAAAAAGAGTCACCAAGTACTTCACCCTACACACATAGACACACACACACACATGCACGCACACACACACACATGCATGCACACATGTGCACACACTGAACAGCCTCATCTGTAAGTTCAAGGCTTACTTCCTGCATCGTTTCATCATGGTGAGATGAAACAGTCTTCTCCCCTGGCACCCAGGTCCATTGGGAAGAGAATAGAGCAATTTATGGGACCGCCCATGGTGACATTCTAATGAACTTCAAAATTAGTCACAAATAATTGATAATATACCAAACAGACAAATCATCATGGATCCTTCTTGCACCACTGAGTGTTCTTCATAGGTTCTTGCGTTATCATTTTCGATAGGAATTTGTTGTTTTTACACATAAAGCAATAAAGTACAGAAATATAGATCTTGTAAAATTTGTTTAAATCTATGGATTGCTTTAGGAACTTAATAATTTAAAATCTCCAATAAAAAAATCACTGTAATGTGCTCTCTCATTCATTTATGCTGGCAATTCAATTTTGATTTATGATGAGAATGAACGATTTTCAAGATGGACTAGATTCAAAATACTAAACATGAAGAGGCCAATTAGGAGATTTGCGGTCCCAGCAATGCATATGTAAAAAGACTATGACAGCATGAATGCTAAAATAATAGGAAATTATATCTGCCTGGATGTAGGAAATGATTTAAAGAGGTTGTTAAATAGAACTTTAAGATTTATTGTCTACATAGACTCACCTCACTTTTCCACCTCCTATAAAAAGTCTGCCAAATGCATAGGGTTCTTTGGATACTTGATTTCCTAAGAAAACATCAGTGGGTCATCTAAAAAGCCTCCTGTGCAGGGAATCCCAGCCATCTCTTCATGAGAATACACCTGAAGGGCTTGGAAACCTCGCATCTCACGCTGATGCAAGGTGCCGCATTTTCCAGGCTGTCACACGAGAAGATGAGCCATGGGAAGAGCTGTCCTCCAGGCCCCACTTTCCTTTACCCCACTCACTAAAGCTGGGGGTGACACAGCCCTGTGCATTTGTGAATCAGACCCAGTGAATGGCACACAGAGTTGAATCATTATCACCATTCCAAAAAACATGCTGACTTCCAAACATATGTGGGACAAAGAGAAACTGCTAGATGCTCTGTCAAGCAACCACGTGTTATAATCTAGGATTTGACATCCAGGTGCTGCGGGGGAGTGCACCAAAACACAGCATCAAAAAAATGGAACAATCTACCATCGGGAGCAGGCATCAAATCAGGCGGACGTCGGACAAGGCAAAATCAATACTGACCCATAACCAAAGCAAACGTGGAGACTGGGTTGGTCTTTAAGAATTCTTTCCTTTGGAAACAAACCTTTTATTTTTTAATTCATTTTTTCCAGAGGAGATCACGTGACATGGTACAAAGACCCAGAGCTGAGAGTTAAAGATTTGAGCTCTGTTCTTAGTTGCTAACTTTTCCTATAAGTTTTACCTCAGTTTATCAATCTGTTAAAGGAAAGCATTGAGCCAGAATAGACAATGCTAACTTCTCTGTAAGTCCCTACAGAGGCTCATGAGAGGTCCAAAGCAGGGTGAGCTAAATACCAGCAAGGGAACAGGATGTACAGAAAGAAGAGCAAGAAAAGGGGAAGGAGGACATGGTAGGAGGCCAAAGTCCATCACAGCCTCTGCCAGGCTGTCTCAGTCATCTCCCTTTAAAATATTAGTGATTCTTATAAAATCCTTTTTAAAACTGTGTTCTAAAAATTCACAAAATCTGTTGGGATTAATCCTCATTCAAGCCTTATAATTCTATTTCAATCCATTACAATATTTTATTTTTCTTTGGTTTTATTCTTGCCTCTTAAGAAAATACCTCCTATCTTTTTAAAAAGATTGAAACTTGAACCTTCATTTCATAGCAATTTAAATATGTCCATACAGTCTATCTCAGTGCATATTAGGTACAAAATGGATATTAGTTGAGTATATGACACAGTATATATGAAAGCTTTTGGTAGATTGATTGTGCACTGTGAAATCTTGGGAAATAGCCACATGGGTTTTTGGTGATCTTGACCATAAATCAGTAGGCTGGTGTTCTCTGTGAGGGGTGACAAGTTTTTTTGTATCACGAGTCTTCAGCTGTTTCCTTCTTTGTTTGGGTCTAGCCCTACCCAGCACCTCCAGTCCTATGCCATTGTTAAAAGATCAGCTTCAGTCTTAGCAGTCCTCACTATAACAGTTCACCCCTCTACGCTTTAGTAACTGGTTAAGATTCACTAAGCCTTGTCAATGAAAGGGCCACACAGGGAAAGTGCATTTGAGTGTCTGTACTGATTCACACAACCTCAGCAGAGGAGTATGACGCTTGATACTGCACTACAGAGTTGTATGGCAGCAGTTAACTCCGCCAAGTGGGGTGTTTGTCTTACCTGTTCCAGTCTCTACATCAATTCCTGACAAGGTCACCACCATCAGATATTCTTTGGAAGCAAGATACCATTTCTCTCATCATGAAATCCATGCCAAGGTTTGCATTTGTGATTCCAGGGAGAAAACAGACAGAGAAAGCTAGGGAGAGTTATTTCAGATTAGAAGGTTGATTCAGGGATAATCGTTCTGTTTTCAGCGAGAATAAATTAGCAAGAGATAAAGCCTTGCTCGGATGGAGCTTAGGTTTCTCAAATGTTGTTCCTTGCACAACGTAAGTCTGCCTATATACATTGCCCATTACTGAACCGCTCTTGAAATATTACAACAGTCTTCTGAGAAAAGCCCTGGGGCCAAACACCCAGATTCTAATCTCCCCAATCTCCCTTACTATCTCAGTTTCCTTTTTCTCTAACCTATAAAGGTCACACCTTCTCTGTAGCAATTTCTTACTCTTTAACATCTCTGTTTCACCTGTCTTGAAAAGAGACTAAAATGCAGAGACAATAGGACAGACAGACATGATTTTATTTCCAATGCCCACCATGCAAACAGACCCAATCCCTTCACCACTGTGAATTTATCTAATCCTCCTGGAAATCTGAGGCGTAAACTGACTACTAGTCTGATAGCTGGTGGCCTTTTTTAATCCGTCCTTTATCATCACCTAACATTCCTTTTCTTAAAGCTCCTTTCATAATTATCTGTAATGATCAGGGTACTCCATCTCACTTGGTCAGTCAAGTTCTATGCTTCTTTTAGACATGTTCAAACAAGCATCTTTTAAATTCTCCAAACAAGGCCATCTTAAGATGACCTGGGCACAACTAGTATCTTCTTCTACAGCTCAGAGTAAGAACCTTAGGAATCTCTGTCACCTATCAATGTTTTCCATGGCAAAGGGATTGGGCAAAGCTGAAAATGGATGTGGTCACCCATAGCACTGTATTTCTCTCCAAGCTCCACCTCAGACTGAAGCAGACAGCACTTAAGGATTAAAATGCTTTTCCCCAGCTCTTCTTCCACAGAGACCGTACCGGGGAGGAGCCAGGCTGCGCACTGGAGCGTCCTTTGCAGCTCCAGCCAGCCTGTGAGGGCAGCCTCCTGACAGCTGAAACCTGTAGCTGGAAGGGTTCTTGGGGTGGAAAGTCAAGCTGGAAAGGTTCCTGGGGTGGAAAGTCAAGCTCTGACTTTTTACAGCACGGTTAAGTTACACAAGGTAAAACTACAAAAACATTCCATAATCTTGAAAATTTATCTTCACCATCCCCCACCTCGATTTACTGTTACTGGGACTGAGTTTCTTTGTTTTGGGAGACTCATCACAACAATAACAGAAGAACTTGGTTTTCATAAATACAGACACGCAGTCTAATCACCCTTAGTAACAAATCCTCAGCACATATACAGTAAATCCTAACTCCTGAAATGGTCTTTTGACAGTGGAAGCATATGTCTGTATGTCCATATGACCATATTCCTCTTGCCTTCCCTCTAACCTATTCCATGGAAAGATCCCCTTTGAAGCTCCACTGCAAATTTATAGACTGTCCCAGTCTTGTTACTCCAAGCGTGGTCCTCAGACCAGTAAGTATTGACATCATTTGGAATTGGCTAGAAAAGCAGGCTTCTGAGTTCTGCCCTTAGCCTTGGAAATTAGAATCTGCATCTTAACAAGATTCCCTAAATGATTGCTTAGCATACTAATGTTTGAGAAACACTATCTCTGTCAATGGTTCTCAAACTCTGCTGCCCTTAGAATTATCTGGGAAACTGTTTAAAAAGCCAATAACAAAAATACCCTCAACTCACACCAATAAATTAAAATCCCTAGAGGATGATTCTCAACATTAGTATTTAAACTCTCCAGTTGACTCTAGTGTGTGTCTAATTTTGAAAACCAATATACAACATGTAAGGACAACAGCCCGGAAGTGTGTAATTCTAAAACACTGGAGATAGGCAAAGCAGAACTTAAGGAAGAAATTATAGAGATAAGTTTGGGGCACCCTTCCTACAAATAAGACCCAAATGTTTCTGGGAGATGAGTGCAAGGTACACCTAAGACCACTGTGAGGACAGTAGCTGTCACATGGTTATACATTTTGAGGTCAGAGGTCCTCAGAAAATGTGTAGCTTCATCAAATGGCACCTTAACATTTTAAAAATGGAGATGACCTTCTCTCCATTATCATTATCTGAAAGGTATAGTGCTGTGAGATTTACCTACATTTCCTTCACCCTTCCAATCAAGGTAGTTTTTATTATTCTCATTTAAAAAAACATAGGAAACTATGGCTTATAGCAAATAAAACAAAAATTCTGATGGCATATGAATCTCAGTTTAAGCTACTGGTAAATTGCAGTGCTACATAAAACTCAGTTTCCCACAGCTTCTTACACGGCACAGTCCAGCGCATGGTGAGAAAGAGTGAAACAGCCTCAACAGCCAGCCTCTGCGATGAGAAGCCAGCCTGGTGCTCCCAGCTAAGTCACTGAGCTGTGCTGTTGAGCACAAAAATTTCCCATCAGACAAGCCACTCTGCGGCCACGATGGATCAAGATCAAAATAAGACCCTCTCCATAAGCATATGGGAGCACACACCAGAAAAACCCACAGACATCATCCATGCCAGAAAAATGACTGTGTCCTTCTACTGTGACTACAATGAGAGGCCACTGGTTCCTTAACTATGGCAGACTTAGGCTTGTCTTGTGTCTTCTAGAAATTGTTGAGAAGATACCCAGTAGTATTTACACAGGTAAAACTACAAAAACACTCCATAATCTTGAAAATTTATCTTCACCATCCCCCACGTGGGGATGGTGATTCCCAACCAAACTACTTAGAAGCAAAACTCCCCTTCCTTAAATTTTCCTAAGTGTACTGAGTACGAGCTAAAATCCTGTAAATCTTCTCTAGCACCAAATCATCAAGACACACACAGGTGTCCATGGCTTTCAGGTGTCCTTGTTATTTAAGCTAAAAACAACTGAATTCAACCAGTACAATGCTACATGTTTACTTCTCCTCACAATTTTATTTATGTCAAACTTATTCCTGCTAATATTGCCCATTCATATAGTATAGTGATTTTTTAGTTCTTTTGCTTTTTTGCTTTTATACTTTAATTAAAAGTGATTTACCCACCGCCAACATAGAACTACAGCATTCCATATTGTCTCTCTTTACCTTTAATGACAAGTTTTATGCTTTCTTTTGCTATCATTTCACTCTTTCATTCCTTCATGAGTGCTTTTGTGTTGCTTCATTGCTTCAGAATGAAGATCTGCCATTTAGCACGTCTATGTCCACCCATTAGTAAATATGTGCTGAACTGCACGAATTATCTTCCCATGTTAGGCTGATATTTTCACTCGCTAAACACAAAATGACTGAACCCTTCCTGGGGACAATATGTCCTCTGTGCTATTATTACAGATACACATGAATAAATCTTTTTCTTTGCATATGAGTAAAACAAAGGCCCAGATTCAGAGCTTTTTGGTAAGTGGTAGAGAATTTACAAACACTGTGCTGACCTTGTTAATTATTTGTAATGACCAGTGGGAACTACAACTGACAGAATGTATAACATCATCTCTAGAAAGAGACAGACTAACTATCAAATGATACTCCTGATTCTGATCAAGAGGTGGAATGCTTTGTGTCTTTAGGCAAGTTACCTAATCTCTCTCGTATAGCATTTGCTCAACTCCTGGCATATGGTAAGCTCCCTGAAATGTCTAGAAATTAGACCTTGACCAAGAATAGCTGCCTGTTTCTCTGTCTTCCTGAAGTGTCTACCATTTGTCTCTGCTTTAGATATATATATCTTTATAAAAATGCAAATACTATTTAACAAGGCTAATAAATGTAGCCATTCATTATCAGAATGTAACACTTTTCGATGAACAAATAGATAATTAGAATATTGGATCTCTAAGGAAGTAGAGGATATTTTAAAAAATGGAAAGTAAACCTCATCCATTTTATAACTTTTCCTCAGACCAGCCAGTTCTCATATAAGTTCCACCAAACACCCCATAAAAACTTGGTTCGAGATAATTGGAAGAGAAACTGGGAACATGTGTGTTTCTGAGTTTCTAAACAAAAACTTGGTTGCTGCAAGCCTTGGAGGCCATCTGTACTTGCATAGTGTACATCTAAGTTTCTTCTATGTCAAGGAAATAAAGAATGAGAATAAAAGTCAATGAATATGGAAAACATTACATATTATGACAAAAACTCACCCCAAAAGGTCACCTTTTGTTTGATTTCATTTGTATTAATCGTTCAGAATAGGCAAGTCCATAGTCAAGAAATAAAGGAGGGGTCACCCAGGGTTGGGGTTACAAAATGGAAGATGTAGCAGAAATGAGAAGTGGTGTGTGAAAGCTGAGAGGTGTGAAGTTTCTCTTGAGGTGCTGAAAAGATTTTAAAATTGAAAATGCAGTGATGGGTGGACTCTTTGGAAAATGCAAGGTCACCAAGTTCCATTCTTTAAATGAGTGAATTGTTTGGTGGGTAAAGGATATCTCAATGAAGTTGTTTCTTAAACATTTAGTTAGTTTTTCTTCAAATGTACTCTTCTTAGAATACAAAAATCACAAGAAATAACTCCAGCATGGCAGGCAGCTTCCCATGATTTTCTTTCACATTCACCTTCCCTGGGCAGAGCTGTGTGCAATATGGAGAAGGAAGCAAGCACTCAATTCGTAGTGGTCCCTGCCAGCTTGGTGCTTTTCAGCATTGAAGTGGAGACAAATGGTAAGCAAACAAACACTTAAATCAAAATGTGTGTGTACTATCATGCTGAACGAGTGTGACACATGAATGATTGGGCATTTAGCCAATGCCACTGCTTCATAGAGAATTCTAACACTGCTTATGATTCTGGCGTTGCATTTGTCATATTTTGTCATGGTGACTCTAAATGCTCTGCACGTTTAAGTTGTGCCTCACTTACCCGAGGGTACAGGGCTCGGGAGGGTGGCAGGAGGTAGGATCAATAAAGATTCTTGAGATACCATATTAACTGAATAACCTACAAATAAAAATCATATATTGCTAGAAATACACAGACTTTGGCTGAAAATAGTAAGGGGACTTCCTTAATCAACTGCATTTCCCAACCTACACATGACATAGATCCCAAAACAGGCAATGTGCACCCCTTCACCAAAAACCTGCTTTTTCGATCTTTGGTTAGCCATTGTCACTGTGGGTATCAATGGCATTACAGCGTTCTCCTTCCTCTGTCTCTCCATCTAAACAGACAGAAATCATAGCTACTGTGCTTGTGGTTTGATTTTGTTTTTTCTCTGAAGAGGTAAGCGCAAGCAATGCTTCTCAAACTTAATGTGCACATGAACCCCTTGGGGAACTCATCAGACAGCAGCCTCTGTCGCAGAGGGTGGGAGTGGGGCTGAAAGTTCCTCTAGGAAGTTTCCAGGTGAAAGTGATACAGTGGCCAGAGACCTGTCACTGAGTAACACGGAGAACCACGCATGGTAGGACTCACCTGTAATCCCAGTATCCTGAGAGGCTGAGGCAGGAGAGTCACAAGCTTAAGTCTAGCCTGGGCAACTTATGATTTAGTAAAACCTGTCTCCAAGTAAAATAAAATAAAATTATAAATAAAGCTGGGGATGTAGCTCAGTGGGTTCAATATTCAGTACTGCAAAATAGATAAATAATTTTAAAAACAAGTATAATTAGCAAGGTAGCAGCTCTCAACTGAGGATTCCAAGGCCAGTATCATGAGCAGAGATCCCTTTCTTTTACTGTGATGTTAAGCCAGCTCCAAGACTCTAAGCTAGAAGTTGCAAACATGAAGTTAGATAATGAGTACCAATATATAGGTAGGAAAGAAAAACAGCTCTTGTATTGCATAGCACAATGGCGTGACTATGATCAACAGAAACGTAAGACATATTTCAAAATAACTGGAAGAATCAGAAGTTTTGCAACACAGAGATAATTAATGTTCAAGGGGACAGGAATGCCAATGACCCTGACTTTATCATTACATTACCAGAATGATCATTACATGTGGACAGGCACTGTATATACTGCGTAGATATGTATAAATATTACATGACAAGTGTTTTAATTTTTTTAAAGAAGTAAAAATAAAATCAAGCTTCAGAATGGGCTTCTTTTCCTTCACATGATGAATCTAAAATGTTAAAAATGGAGGAATTTCATGGAGAAATCCAGGGTTTTGTCTTCTCCTTAAAGGTCAGAAACCTCCTTCTGTGTCCCCACACTCACACAAGACAGCAGAAACTCTTGCTTCCACGGTCTCCTCTGAAGTCCTGGCCTCTGGATGCTGGGTTTTCACCCACTCTCACCACACTAAGGAGACCAGAGGCTGGCTCAAAAGCCCACTGCCCGCCTGCTCTAACACGGTCAGTGAGAGGAGACACAGTGATAAGGATTATTTCTGTCCCAGGCATGAATCACACTAAGAAGCACCTGCTGGGAGGCCTGCAGGGCCTTAAAGTTCTTGAACACTGTTTGATAACTACATTCCAGAAAAGAAAACATTTGAATTTCAAAAATAAGTGTAAAGAGAAAGTAAGACTTTTCCAAA
>PVJX010027531.1:0-24772 GCA_004027295.1 Dolichotis patagonum | reverse complement strand
TCACAACTATTTTAAGGTCTCTGATTTACTCTCCTGTTATTTTTATCATCAGTATATGTTTTTAATAATAATAGCTAATATTCATCTTAAATTGATACATATGCATATCACATCTTGATCATCTTTGTCCTATTTCCCTCCTATATCTTCATCTCTCCTTCCTTCATTACATCACTCTGTCATCTTTAAAGTCAAACTCCCCGTTTCCTATTATTTCTTTTTTATTTTGCTCTTTATTTGTATTCTGGGTTTCTTGTATAAAAGAAAATATGCAATATGTAACCCCTTGTGTGTGGTTTACTTAGCATAATGGTAGCAAGTTACATCCATTTTCCTACAAATAACAAACATTTATCCTTCTTTATTGCTAAATTTTTATATCTATATCACATTTTCTTTAGCCATTCATCTGCTGAAAGGCACATAGACACTTGCATAATTTAGCTATTGTAGATTGTGCTGCTACATACTTGAGTATCCATGTGTCACTAATGTGATATCTTTAACTCTTTCAGGAAGATACTTAGAAAAGTGCTAGTATGAATGAAATTTCGAGTTTCAGGTTCTTGTGGAATCTGTATACTGATATTCACAGTGATTTACTAGCATATATTCCTATAAAAATGTAGAAGAGTTGCTTTTTCCTCAAAAACATGCTAGTACTTGCTGGCTTTTGAGTCTTTGATGATAGCTATTCTGACTGGAGTAAGATGGAATCTCAATGTTGTTTTGACTTGCACTTCTCTAATGGCCAACAGGGCTGAACATTTTTCATGTATTTATTAAAGATACGCATGTTTTCTTCCAGAAAATGTCTATACATTTCAATTTCCCATTTTGATTGTCTTTTATTTTGAAAAATCTAAATTTCTTGAGTTGTTTATATATTCCGGATAATAATCCTTTGACAAATCACTAGAACTTTTTCACATTCTGTAGGTTTTCTCTTCACTCTGTGGGTTGTTTCCTTTGTTATGAAGATTTTTAATTCAATAAAATCCTATTTGTTTATTATTGATGTTACATATTGTGCAATTATGGTTCTGTTCAGGAACTTCTTTTGCACACCAATAGCCTTTTTTTTCAGCATTATTATTAAAGGGATTATCTTTTTTTTCAGCCTAGGTTTTTGGCACTTTTGTCAAAGATAAATGGTCAAAGATGCATTGAGTCAATTCTACATCATCAATTCAATTGCGTTGATCTACACATTTATTTTTTTGTCAGTACCATGCTGTTATTTTATAAATACTATTAGTACCACTTTGTAGTATAACCTGAAAACAGGGATTATATACCCTCCTGTTTTGTTCTTTTAGCCCATGATTTTTTTGACAATCCTGAGTTTCTTCTGGTTTTGTATAAATTTTAAGATTATTTTACTATTTCTCTAAAGAGGGCTGTAATTTTGATTGGAATTCATTAATATTTGTTTTTTTTCACCATGAAAATTTTGACAACATTGGTTATGCTTATTCAAGAACACAGACCTTGTCATTTTCTAAAGTCCAATTCAATCTCTTTTTTCACTGTATGTTTTAATTTCCCCTATTTGATTAGGTTAATTCCCAAATACTTAACATATTTGAACCTACCATGCATGGGATTGTTTTCCGAATTTCTTCCTCAGTAAGCTCATTGTTGTTGTATAGGCATGTGACTGATTTTTTGTTTTTATTTTATCCTACCACTTAGCTGAATTTATTACTTCTAAGAGTCTTCTGGTGGAGTTTTCTGGATTTTCTGTGTGGAGTAACATGTCAATGCAAATAAAGAAAGTTTAACTTTTCCCATTCCTGATCCTACCCTTTTATAGCTTTCTTTTGTCTAACTGCTCTGGCTAAGTTTCCAGTGCTATATTATACAGGAGTGGTGAGAATAGACATGCTTCCTTTTTCCAGATTTTGTAAGGAATGCTTTTATTTTTTCTCCATTTAGTGTGGTTTTGGTGATGTGTTTGTCATCAATAGTTTTTATCATATTGAGATATAACTCTTCTATACCTATTTTTGTTATGAATGGATGTTAAGTTTTGTCAAAGACTTTTTTCTAAGCTACAGAGATGGTCAAGTGATTTTTATCCTTATTTCTATGTAAATAATGTATTACATTTAATAGATTTTGAATCATCCTTGCATCACTGGGATGAAGCCAACATGCTTGTGATGTTTTTTTTTTCAATGAATTGTTACATTCTGTTTGCAAGTATCTTTTTGAGGATTTTTGTACATATCTTCATTAAGAAAATTTTCCATTAGTTTTCTTTTTGTAGAGTACATGTTTGGTTTTGGTATCAGTGTAGTGCTAGTTTAAAGAAATGAATTTGGCAGTGTTCACCTCTTTCAAATTTATGGAATATTTTTAGAAAGTATTGGTATTAATTATTTCTTGAAGTTCTGGTAAAATTTAGTGGTAAATTCATCAGGTCTTGGCTCTTCTTAGTTTATAGGGTTTCTAGTACTGCCTTAATATCATTGCCTGTAATTAATCTAGTCAGATTTTTTAAGTCTTCCTGGTTCAAATATGTTGCCACATTGGCCTAGGAATTTATTTATTTTATCTAGATTCTCTGAATTATGGGATATGAGTTTTCAAAATAGTTTCTTATAAGGAGAGAACAATTACTGGTTGCATCAGCATTTCCAGAACCTGCTATGTATAAATCATATAACTTAAAACTTTTACTAACAATTTTATACTTTTTTCAACAGCCCAAGAAGACAATGAAATCATATTGGTAACAAAATCATTTAGGATGTGGAGAATGAGGGAAGAAGAAAGGAAGAAAAACATAAAGAAAATGGTTGAGAAAGAAAGAAAGAAGTATAAAGAGAAAATGGAAAATGAAAAAATGAGATAGAATTTTAATTTTATTTATATTTGAAATGTATAAAGGAGAAGAAGAGACTTTAGAGATTACTTTGAGGGGAGGGAAAAAGGAACATGAAGGAAAAAAATAGCATTGGACATTGAAGGAAGCTAGAAGAAGGTCAGAACTAAGTAATATGCTAATAAAAAGCTTATAATTTAATATTCCATGTATAATTTTTGGTGAGGATTAATCTTACTTGACCAAGAAATATATCATATAAACTGAAGCAATACTCTAATTAATTCTTATTCTGCATTTCATATATACAAACACCTCTCATATCCATACCAGATCATAGGAGAAAAAATACACATACATACAAAAACAAAAAAAAATAGAGTCCTGTTTATCCTACCTAAATTACAGTCAAAATTTGACCAGTATGATCTTACCCAGTTGCTCAAAAAAGGAGAAATCTTCTCTTGTAGTACTTGCAGTGTGCTGAGCTCCAGTCTTCTGTGGTGGCAATCAGTGTTTGAACTGGCTTTGAACTGGCCAATGAACTAAAGGGAGAGAGGGTGCAAATGGCATTTTGTGACTACTCATATGCTCTTGCAGTCAGAGCTGTTTCAAGTGTTTTCTTATAGGCATGACTAGGTGGAGATTTTTGTGTCAGTACCATTTTTTATTTTTATTAACCCTGTTTGCAGTATATAGTGATTATAGTCTTCTAAAGAAATTTGTATGTGAACACACTACATTTCAGTTCTTTTCCCCCTTCTCTTCGGCACCCTTCTTTTATTGTTTTAATGTTCTATCAGCATCAGATACATTTATTTATTTTACAAATCCTTATCAACTTAATTATCATAAAATCAGAGTAACAGGCAGAATAACCAGCCAAAAAATTATAAAATACATAAAACAATTATACTAAATTGATGTACAATTTTAGATACATTATGTTTGCTAAATAATTATCTCCAATGCTATTATCTGCTTATGTTTTGGACGTTAGTTACATATTGAGCTTCTCATATAAGAGAAACCATACATTGAAGCTTTTATCTCTGACTTACTTCTCAAGGTGCATCCATTTTCCTACAATGACTCAAGATTACCCTTCTTTATGGCAGAATATTATTTCATTGGGTACAGATACCATATTTCCATTATCCATCCATCTGTTGATGGGCACAAAACCTGCCTTCAAGGTTAAGCATTATGAATTGTGCTGCTATAAACATGAGTATGCATACATCCCTGTGATATGATGTCTTTAACTTTAAGGAAGATACCTAAAAGAAGAATTTCTGGGCCAAATAGAATTTGTAGTCCTAGGTTTGTGAGGAATTTCAATAGTGGCTTAAAATAGTGCTTGTATAAGTTTATACTTCCATAAACAATGAAGGATTTCTTTTTCTCTGAAACATCTCCAGCACTTTTTATTAGCTGAATTCTTGGTGATAGTCATTCTTTCTGGAATGAAATGAAATGTCAGTGTTAAATTGAATTTTGCAAACTAGGAAAGATGTTAATTTTTTTATGTTTTTGTTGCTTGTTAGTACTTCTTGAATTTAAAATATCTATTCATTTTACATGCTCATTTATTGACTGAATCCTTAAATTTGGGGTGCCTAAGTTTTTAGATTATATATACATTCTAGATATTATTCCTTATTCTGAGGAATATCTGACATATTTTCCCATTCTGTAGGCCATTTCTTCAATCTGCTGGTTAGTTCTTTTGCTGTGCAGAAGATTTATAATTTGATGAGATCCCATTTGTTGACTCCGTGAAATTTCTTGTGAATTCAGGATTCAGAAATTCTTGCCTAAGCCTAGGTCTTCAGGGGTTTCATTTGTATTCCAGCAGGTTTTTTTTAATATGGTTTTTGATCTTTGGTCTGTTTTTGTTTTAGTTTAGTGTATGACAAGAGATACAGTTCTAGGGTCAATTTTCAGCATGTGGATAGCCAGTTTTCCCAGAATCATTTATTAAAGAGGCTGTCTTTCCACCTGCAAAAGTATTTGGCCCCATAGGCAATGACAAGGTAGCTGAGTGTGCCTGGATTTGTTTCTGCATCCTTTATGCACTTTCATTGATCCAAAAGCCTTTTCTTTTTTGCCAGTTCTATGATGCTTTTCACACTGTGGCTTTGCATTACAACTTGATCTCTGGAATTCTGATGCCTTTTTCCTTGCCTTTGTTTCCAGGAATTGTTTTTACTATTCCAGGCATATTCTAGTTTCATGGGAAGTTTAGGATTGCTTTCTTTAGTTATATAAAGAATTCTGTTATTACTTTAATTGGGATTGCAGTAAATCTGTATGACAATTTTGTAAGTATAACCATTTCCACTCTATTGGTTGTGTCCATCTAGAAACAGGACATATCTTTTCATTTTCTGGTGTCTTCTTTGATAACCTTTTCAAGAATACTGTAGGGTTTATTTTAGAGGTCCTCAACATACTTGGTTGGGATAATTTCTAAGTATTTTATTTTTCATGACTCCATTGTGAAATTGTTTCTCAGATTTCTCCCTGGGAGTTTATTATCAATCTACAGGAATGCTATTGATTTTTTTAAGTATTGATTTTGTATCCTATTATGCTATTAAATATGGTCATTAATTCTAGGAGTTTTCTGATTTTTTTGAGGTCTTCTAGGTAGAGGATCCTGTCATCTGCAAATATGGTAATTTGAATTATTCTTTGCCTTTCCATTTGCTTTTCATTTTTTCAGTTTTTTAATTGCTTTGCTGAATATTTCAAAAACTATATTGAACAGGAGTGGTAACAGCAGACATTCAAGACATGTTCTTGATTTTAGAAGGAAGCTTTCATCCTCTAAATGATGTTGACCTTTGGTTTGTCGTAGATGGCTTTCATTTTATTGAGATAAACATTTTCCATGTCTAGTTTTTCAGGGTTTTTATCATGAATGAATGTTGGATTTTGTCAAATACTTTATCTATGTGTATTGGGATCATCAGATTTTTGCCCTTGAATCTATTTATGTAATGTATTTGCTGATTTACTGATTTGCATATATTGAACCATCCCTACCTCCCTGGAGTAAATCTTACCTGGTCATGGTATAAAATCTTTTTGATGATTTGCTACATGTTTTTGGCCATTATCTTATTTAGGAGTTTTTCCATTTATATTCATTAAAGAGATTAACTTGTAATTTCTCTTTTTTGGTTGGATCCTTTTCTAGTTTTAGAATCAGAGCATCACTAGCCTCCAGGAATGACATTAGCAGTCCTGCTTCTCTTTTGATTTCATTAAAAAGTTGGAAAAATGATAGCATTATATCATCACTAAAGTTCTTGTGGAATTTGGCAGTAAGTTTTTTGGGACCAGAACTTTTCTTAGTTGGTACTATAGTTTCACTTTTATACTCCACTGATTTCATTAACTGATTGGATTCTTCAGGATTTTTATACCATTTTGATTCATCTTTGATAGTTTATATATATATATATATGTATATATATATATCCATTTCTTCTGAAATTTCCATTTTATTAACCTATAGATTCTCAAACTAGTTGAGGTCTAGATTTAGTAGAACTCACTGTGGTTTTTTTCACTTCATTTTTTCCCCTTCTTCATTTCTAATAGCATGTATTTGGGTCTTTTCTTTCCTTCTTATGATGAGATTGGTAAAAGTTTGTCTATTCTTTCAAAGAGACAACTGTTCAATTCATTGATACCTTGTCTAATTTTTTAGATTCAACTTCATTAATTTCCATTCTGATTTTTATCATTTTCTTCCTTGTACCAGTTTTGGAATCAGATCATTCTTGTTTCTTTACTACTTTGAGATGAATCATGCTACTTATTTGAGACTGCTCTGTTTTTTATGGTGTGAAAATTCACCATACAAACTTCTCTTTTATGACTGTTTTTATTGTGTCCCATATGGTAAGTATTGGAATATTGTAATGACATTATTTTTCAGTTGTAGGGACTGTCTAATCTCTTCTTTAATTTCATCTATGAGCTGATGATTAGTCAGCAACATATTGTTTAATTTCAATGTATTTGCATCATTTCTATGGTTTAACATCATTTCTATTTTCATTGCATTGTGATCTGATAATATGAATAGGCTAATTTTGACTATTTTGCATTTACTTAAGCATTTTTATGGTCTAGTATGTGGCCTATTTTGGAGAAAGTCCCATTTGCTGTTGAGAAGAATGTGTATTCTACTGCTGGATGAAACACTCTGTAGATATCTATTAAGTTTCTTGGTTTGAATGTTTCTTTCAACTCTGATATTTCTTTGTTGACCATTTCAATTAGTTGATCTGTCTATTTATGATAGTGGGTTATTGAGCTTCCCCAATTACAATTACATTAGTGCATATCTGCTTTTTATGTCCATTAGTATTTGTTTTATGAAATCGTATGTACAGATATTTGGTGCATATAAATTTGTTATCATTGCTTCTTAAATTGCTTGCTTAACCACTCTGTTTTGACACTTTTTGTCACTTATTATCAATGTTGGTTGGAAATCCACTTTTTCTAAAATTAGGCTAGCTAGTCCTATTATTGCATGGAATATTATTTTTCCATTTTGATTTTTAATTTATGAATTTGTTTTTAAATTACATGTAATTCTTTTATACAGTATATCATTGGAGTTTTTAAATCCATTTTGTCAATTTGTATCTTTTGTTTGAGGAGTTGAGAACATTCACTTTAAGAGTTATTGATTTATTCCTATCATTGCATTTTTTTCCTGTTGCTGATTTCTGTCTTTCTTTCTTTCTTCCTTTTGTTAGCTGCTTATCCCACCAGATGTATTCCTTCTTTTTGAATTATTGGAGGTCAGTTTTATTGTCTCTTTCTATAATATAGTTGAGAATGTTTTTTCATGCTGATTTGTGGTCATGAATTTCTTGAGGTGCTCTTTGTTAAGTAAATACATTATTTTTCCACCAATTTTTAAGAAACATTTTGCAATATATGTAATTTGTGTTTGGAAGTTGTTATCTTCAAGACCTGAAACAAACACCTCATTAGAAGACCTCCTGGCCTTTAAGGTTTTTGTGGAAATGCCTATTGTTATTCAAATGGAATTAACTTTACTTGTGATTGCTATGGATTAAAAACTGATGGTCAGCTGGGGATTTAGCTCAGTGGCATAAGCACCTGCCTTGCAAGCACACAGTCTGAGTTCAATCCCTGGTACCAATACAAACAACAACAAAAAAACTGATGGTCAACTTAACACCAACTGTATTAAATCTGCATGGTGCAGAGAATAGATGTTCTGCCTGAGGAAATTTGCCAGGATAAATAGAGACGTGGAGAAGGAGAAGCTAACCATTATGTGTTCTTCTATGTGTTGCTATTTGAGCCATTATTTCTCCTGGAGCACCTCGTCATGACTAGCTTTCCCAGTGTAAGTTTGAACAGTGTCATCAGAAGAGCTCTGGACCTTGTTGGTGAGAGTGGCTGTCGTTCACTTTGGGGGAGCTTTGGCCCTTACCTCGAGCATCACTTAGACTCCACAGGGAAAGATGTGTGCTACTTAATCCCCATGACAAAATCATCATGCTGGTTTTCTGGCATGTGCTCAACTGTATCATCAGACTCAACTCAACTTATCATCAGAGGAGTCTGGGACTTCCATGTTGCTGAGGATGGGTGTGATACTTTTCAGGACAGCCTTGGTCTTTATTATGAGTGTGACTTCTTGGCTTCAGGGTAAGATCTTCACTCTTCACTCTTCTGGCATAGACTTTCTAGCTTCCACCGCTGACTTTTGGGCCTTCCCAGTGCAGATCTGTAAAAGAGACTGGTATGAATCCTTATTGTGGGCACTAGACCTCCAGTTGAACTTGTGGGAGGTATTATCATGAGCTGTGGTTCTCCATCTGGACTCATGCAGGACATTGTTGTGGGATTCAGGCCCTTGGATGAATATTCTATGTCTTTAGTGTTGTGAATAGTTTTCTAGCAATTTTTTTGTGTTAACTTTGAGTAACCATTGTAAAATAATATTGTAAATTCTGTGTCCTGATTCTAATTGTTCTCCTAACAACCTCTGACTACAACAGTGATTTTGTTGCCTTTCATTAACAGCATTTTAAGATTTTGTCTCTGATGGACTTCTAGTACTTTGAGTATACTGTGGTGCAGAGAAGTTCTCTTTCACTCATAGCTATTTGGAGTTGTGTATATATCACTTATTGGTATATTTCTACCTTTCTACATATTTGGGAAGTTTTCTTACATTATTTCTGTGAGTAGGTTTTTATATTATTTATGTTTTTCTTCTGATTTTTCACTTATTCCAATTACTCTTATATTAATCTATATTGTGTCATCTAGCACCTGTTGGAACCATTTTTCATGTTCTCTTGTTACTTTTAAGGTGTCTTTGAGTAGTTGATCTTTGGAAGCATCCTTATCTTCTTGTTCTGAAATACTTTCCTCATATCAGTCACTTCTAATGCTCATATTTTCAATATAATTTTTAGTTATCTAGATTTCTTATATAAACCTTTTCACAGACTCTAATTCTTTATTATACAGGTTGTTAATACTTTGCAAATTTTGTTTATCTTGTCTAGATTTCTATTGGTTTCTTCTGAAAGCTCTTGGGTTATTTTGATTGTGATTTCCATTATCTGTTTAACTATATCTCCTGTGAGTCTGGTGAGTACCATTTTGATCAGTTTTCTGAACTCCTCTGCTATCTTTTTGAGTAATTCAGATGTGCAGCTTCAAAACAGTTTGGAGTTTAAGGAGACCTATTTTGCCTTTTCTTCTCATGTCTCTGTTGTTTTGGTTTCTTTGTTTTGTTTTGTGCTGAGTTTTTTTGACATTTATAGTGTAAAGACTTTGAAACTAGTATAAAGATATTTTAGTTGTTTTTCAATGATGTAGTTAGGATATCACTAACTATAATCATTTGACTTATCCCCAAGATCTCATTACTTTGGTTAACTTGAGAGGAAAGGGTCCAGTTCAATTAACAACTGAGTGCTCTGGGAATTTATTACAGTACTATTGATGTCACAAAATAATCTGAGTGTTGCCTTCCACAGACATACTGACAATT
This sequence comes from Dolichotis patagonum, assembly GCA_004027295.1. Classification (NCBI taxonomy): domain Eukaryota; kingdom Metazoa; phylum Chordata; class Mammalia; order Rodentia; family Caviidae; genus Dolichotis; species Dolichotis patagonum. The sequence goes on along the minus strand of PVJX010027531.1, from coordinate 14,870 downwards.
ATGTAATCCTGGTAATATCAAGCAAATCAGCTCCTATAGTATCATCCAAGAAATATTAGCTATTAACACATCATAGGCAACAATTTTGTACCACACTTAACCTTAGAGAAGAAATACACAATTATAATATAAACATTAAGATAACCCAGATATTGACTTGTAGATAATATGTACTAAATATGACAACTGTATCTCTGCTAATGATAGAAAAGAATTAAACCATAAATTAGAGAGTTAACTATCAATTGATAAAACAAAGCTTTAAGATTGTATTATTAATGATATAGGACTGGGGTACAGAGGAATTCAAGAGGAAAAATGTAAAATCTTGAACTTTACAATATAAAAAAGAGGTGAGAGAAGTGGCACAAATATCTTACTTGGGAATAAAAAGATGTTTATGGGGATTAGGTAAAAGTAAGAGAAAAATAAGGAAAAATAGAAAAGAAAATGAAGCTGTCTTAGTTACTTTTCTCTCATTGCGGATACAAAATACCCAACACCCAAATTTAAAGGAGGAAACATCTGTTTGACTCACACTTTGACAAAGTTTCAGTCCATAATTTTCTGGCTCCAGTGCAATGTAGCTTGACAGAGAGCCATAGCAGAGAACAGTTCATAGCATCCAAAAGGTAATAAAAGTAACAAAGGAAGAAGGGACAAACTTTTTTCTGTCTCTTATATTGTATGCAGGCTTCCTTACCTAGGGCAGATGTAGCACTCACAACCATAATTCTAGCCAGAATTATACCAAACCAATTAGTGGACTGATTTACTAATCACAGATCCTTGATCCCAGCACCAAACACTCTAGACACAGCCACCTCTAAAAGCCCACTCCCCATGACTGCATAATGCTTTGAGGGTACATCTATATACAAATTATAACAGAGGGAGAAAAAAAGAAATTATATATAAAGTAAAAATAAGAGAGAACATATTTAAGCAAAAACATTCAAAGTGAGATGCTGAAAGAATAAAAAATAAAAATGGAAGTAAAAAAAGACACAAGAAAAATTTTTAAAATTTCCCAAGTGCCAATAAACTACTGAAGAACAAAGGAGGGAAGGAAAAAGAAAAAGGTAAAAAACAAAACAAAACAAAAAGCTAAATCCAACACACATACTTGTGAAAAAAATTTTAAAAAATGAAATTTCTTTGTGATAATGAATGTGGAGTTTTCTTCTGGTTTCTACAATTTTGGGACAGTGTCAAAGTAAAAATGTGTCCTTCCTCATATGGGTAGCTAAAGAAGGCAGTTAGATCTCAGATCTTTGTGGAATATAAGTGCCAGAAGTTAGTATGATTAGGAAGAGGGTGCCAGTGCGGAGACTTTCAAATGCAGAGTAAATTAGGCTAAGTTTAGCTTTTGGTCATAAGGTCAGTGCCTGTGTCCTTTAGCTTAAAATTCTCAGGGAATCGCCTTCCACTCTGATTACAGCTCATTGACCTCAGTTTTCTACGTTGTCTTTCACCCAGTCCCTGTAGAAACATAATACTCAGAGACCTGTGTTGGAGCCACAATCAGATGCTCTCAGTCCTGTGTTTAAATAATCAAGTCTTTCCCTAAATGGGCTCTGACCAAGCACTTTATCCCAGGTTTGGACTGGAGTTACTCACAAATTGTTGCTTGATTAGTGACATACATTTAAGAAGAATCCCACACTCTCCCTGTAGCTCATAACACCTGACGATCCTTTCCACAACCAAGTTTCTTCTGAAGGCTTTTGGAATACCCAGCTTTCACTTTGTCTCTGTAAACTCAGAGCCCTTTTCCTGCAAGCCAGAAGGCAGGAGCTGGGGAGAAAGTGCAGATTGCTCTTTCCCTTCTCTGTGTTTTGTTTTGTTTTTCTTCAATTTCTCTGTAGGTTTTAACTTTCCTGTCAGATTGTTCTAGCTCCTGGTTCCTGGAGATGTCCTTCTCCCTTTCTTTCTCTACCCAAGTTGCTATTTTCTGGTGTCTGGAGTTCTAGTCTTGGAGAAGCTTAGCTGTTGTGCCTTGCCCCTCCACCATTTTCTGGATTCCTTCTGCCTCTGTCTTTTGCTTGGACATTTTCAATTGTATGGAGGTTGGAGAACAGTGAAACTGATCAAGTGCTCAATCTTCCACTAATCTTTAGATGGGTTTTCTCAATATCTCTGTCCCCTTCTGTTTTAGTTATTTTCTTGCCACTGAAACACAATACCAAGCAACTGCTACTTAAAAGGGGAAATATTTATCTCAACTCACAGTTTACAGAGATTTCACCTGGCTCTAACACAGAGCAACATGGCAGAGAAGAAAGATTTCATGGTATGGCATGGAGGAAGCAGCAATGTCAGGGAAGAAAGAAGGATATATATCATTCCAGATCATGTCCTTAGTGACACACCTCTTCCCACGAGGTTTTGCTGCCTAACATCACACCCATGCACCTGTGGACTAATCTAGTATCATACACCAAAAATCCATTATCATATGACTATAATCTAGCCTATTAACACATGAGGCTTCAAGGGGACATCTATATATAAGTCATAACATCTTTCTCCCATGATAATCCATGTAGTTGCTTATGTGTGTTTCTATGCCTCTCCAGGTGAGCAAACCATGCAACATCTGATCATGGTGCTCCTCTCCAATATTCTGCCTACACAAAATTCTTTGTCTTCAACATTCTGCCACCACAAAACTCTTTGTCTGTACCTTGCAAAGGTTGCCTATACAACCTGTGACTTCAGTGTGTTTAAGGATTAGTGGAGGAGACTCTTTTTTTAAAATTTAACAGCACTTGGGGAGCAGTGGGTAGGAGTTCACATATGTGCAATACTCAGCAACTTTTGATGTGTAGTGGGAGATCTTTAGTATTGATGCAAAGCTCCATGTCTCAAAAGCACAGAGTCAATAGGATTTAGGGATATCCAATTTTGCCTCTGCTTCAATGTTTTCTTCCCATAGTATTCCACTGCAACTCACTAAACCATGGCTCCCTCAGCGAACCAACTAGGAACATGTCCTTGTTCTTTTCTAACCAGAGCCTGACAGTCACAACTCATTCACTGCTTTTTGTTGTTTCTGTTACTTATGCTTTCCTTCATGCCCTGACCTTAGGAGATCCTGTCTTGCAAATATGTTACTTATTGGGCTCCTTCTCCCTTTAAGTGATCACAAATGGGCACTGGGCAGTGGCTGTTAGACTGAGAGCTATTTGCAGCAACCTGGGATCCATTACTATACTATTATTTCTTTATAGGGTTAGATTCTCTCCAAAGATTGTATGTTCATTGTACCTTCACTGCAAGCATTGCTGGAACTGAAAGGCAGCTCAGCTTCTTTCTTTAAACATCTCCAATACTGAAATTCTCCTAGTGGGCTTCTCTTTGAGATATCCTTTGTGTGTTGGTGTTTCTTGTTCAATCCCAAGTGCCTGTGGATCTTGGTGAACAAATTCTCACCATTCCATGAGTGCTAATGCTTCTAATCTGCAATGATCAAAAAAATCCCTTTTTTATTATATAATTTTTAAATGTACGTGTGTATGATTTGATATGAATAGACACTGGCCAACAGAGTGAGAGAACCTGAATGTGATATGGAAGGAACCTTGGGGAGCAAGTGTTGCCATGCTCCTGGAATGCATGATCAGAGTTTACAGCAGAATCTGCAGAAAATCAGTAAGCAGAATTGACAGAAAGTTACTATCAGACACCTTTGATTTGGTCAGTGTTTTCTCTCTATCCAAAGGAGCCCTGATAAGACTTGGTAAACTAGTTTGACGTGTCACTTAACAAACCATCCTATTTGAGCCCTGTTCCCTGACAAAAATTCCTATACAACATGTTTCAAAATGCTTTTCTTCCATGTGTTTGTTCTCATGTCCTTGAGTTACAAATAAATAAGCATAGGGATCTCAGTTGCTTGCTGCTGTTTCCTGAGGCTCTATTATACCCAAAAAGCACCCACCCTGAGTAAGCAGTGCTTGGAATTAAATCTCATCTCTGAGTAGTCTTCTTCATACTCTTTGCATCCATGGTCACACACTGTGACAAGTGGCACTAAACTTGGGGTGCAAACTCACATCTGAGGCAAACAAACAGTGGGGCAGCACTATGAGGTATGAAAGGGCAAGGCAAAAACTGCAGCTACAACTCAGCACAGTGAAGCATTCTCCCAAAGTCTGAAAAGGAACCAGCACATTCAAGTCTTCATTTCATTCTCAGTAAGGGTGGCAAAAACAGTGATAGAATAGCCTGAAATATGTTGGAGAGGTCTCAGCCTAAGCCTTTCCATCCTAGAGGTTATCACTGTCCAATTGCTTATAAGCAGGGGCTGTGTTTCTTTATATACACTTTCTCTTATCATTTTTTCTGATTTGTGTTATTATCATAGGTCAAACTTTGTCTAAGTAGGAAAAATATTTTAAGCAGCACTTATAATGTCCTTTAAAAATGACTGAGTACAAGATTTCAGAGCCTCAGCTTGCTGAATTGCTTATTGTTGTTCACCAGTACTATCCCTAGTTCCCTTTAGAGGGTAACTTGGGTGTAAATGGGAATAAGTTGGTTGCAAATTGTAACAATGTCTTGATTTGGTAACTGGTGCTCTTCTTGTTGGCTGGCACCATTGCAGGGTCACTATTCCCATCATACAAATAAAACAGGCTCCAAAGGAGAAATTTTTCCCCTCCCTCACCTCCTTTGCCCCTCTCATGAGCCTCAGCTACCCATCCATCTTCCCCTCTCATAGAGTTTCATGTTAAAGGAAGCAATTTAAGTACTGAAGAAATGATTAAGATTTGCCAAAATGTAAGGAAGAAATCTCATAAAGCTCAGGTCTTGCAGCCCCAGAAATGTTTTCATGACTATGCCATGTCACAGTAGTGCCACCTTATAAAATTATAGAAATAATAAACAAGATACTGATATCAAAGCAAAAATGTCTACAATGTAGAACAAGATATCATTGGGTTACCACTGGCTATCTAAATTTGATGTAGATGGAAATCCCATTTCAGGAAAAGAGAAAAATTGTGCAACTTCTTGCACCTTATACTAACAGAAAGTTAATCATGGAGTGTTCATACCCCAGAAAGGGAGCCAACTCAAAGTCACCACAACTCCTTTACATCTACATCTCAAAGTTAAAAGCAGTTGACAGCAATAGCACAGAAATTGGTTCAGATTATGAGGGACAAATTGAAATGATGGTAACAGGCTTAAGATATCATGTTCTCTCGAAAGTAACCCTTTATCACTATTTTTACAAAGATCCAAAGATGCCATGGCTAAGCACCATATCTGCAGCTACTTTGTTGAGATCAATAATTCACTTTTCAAGAGGACCAAATTACAACCTTGCTTTCCCTGCCTCTGGAGTCCAACTTGGATCTAAACAAATAAATGCATTCTTTTTGTAATAGAAGGTTCATACTTACTCAGGAAATTCTGTGACGGCATGTATCAGGTCCTCAGAGAAAGGGAAACTCATCTTAATCCATGTTCAGATGGCCTGTTCTGTTTAGGAATTTTTATCTCCACACAGATGCCATAGAACACCCTAGGTATCTTTAAGAACAGTGAAACCAGTATAGTGTTGGTGGACGTGATGGAGACCACAAATTCACAATGGCTAGTTTTACATACATCGCTAAATGATAAAAAGAGTCTTGAGATGGCTAGCATCACCCTTATGAGATTTCCCATTATCTCATTAGGGGTGGGTCATTCTCTCCCCCCTACTAAGACTGCCAAGGTGAAGAATAAGACTACTAAGAATAAAAATGCTTCAAGGCAAGATCCTCATAATTTTAAGATCATTACCACTGGCAAAAAGCAAACCCAAGGGACAGAAGAACAGAATAAAAATGCACAAACAACTACAAATACAGTCAGCCATCTTACCTTTGACAAAAGGTCCAAACATGTTTAGTGGAAGAAAGAAACCATCTTTAATAAACGGTGGTTGAAAAACTGATTTTCGGAGCTTCTGGGGAGGTACTGGGATGCTGGACTCAGTCCAGGAGATGGCAAGGCATTGGTCAACCATGCTCAGTGGTCTTGTTTCAGTCCAGGAGACAGAAACCCTGCACGAGGACTCTGGGCTCAATTGGGCTGGCCTGGGGACAGCCTGATACAAGCACTGTCAGCTGCTGAGTTCATATCCACACCCCTAGAACAGGGGATTGTGCCCTGGGGGCTCTGCAGCCTCAGTTCTCCATGCCCAGCTTCTGCATCTGAATTAAGAGAACCAAGGATCTGTAGAGGAGTGGAGATTGCCCCAAGTGAGTTCCAGTGACCTGGGGAAGGTTGAAGACCTACGTTCCAGCATTTGCATTTCTGGGGAGCTAGTGGGACACTGGACTGGGTCCAGGAGATTGCAGGGCCTCAGTCAACCATGCTCAGTGGTCTTGTTTCAGTCCAGGGGGCAGGAACTTTGCACGAGGACTCTGGGCTCAATTGGGCTGGTCTGGGGACAGCTTGAGACCAGCATTGTCAGCTTCTGACTTCATATCCACACCCCTAAGACAGGAGATTGTCCTCCTCGCATTTCTCTGGAATCAGTTCTCCATTCACTGCTTCTGCCTCTCAATTTAGGGAGCCAAGAACCTGCAGAGGAGCTGAGCCTGCTCCACTAGCTGAAGGTGCAGTAGGAGATTTGCAACACACCCAGAGGAAGCTGTGGAACACCACTCAAACCAAGGAAATAAAGAAAAATGACAAAATGAAAGACCAAAAGGCAGGCTCAAATCACCAGCCCATCCCAAGAAAGCCTGAGAGCCATGTACATAGAAGAAAATAGAAGTCATACACCTGAAATGACTGAAATGATATCAACTGAAATAAAGAAGCAACTACAGGAAACTATGGAGAAATTCAAATTAAAAATAATTGCCCAGGTAAAAGAAGAAATGATACAAGTAGTGAAAGAAATAGTAAACACATCAAGTGAAGACACAGCTAAAAAAATCAGAGGAACAAAGCAAACAGATAGAATCCCTGAATGAACACTATAAGAAACAAACAAAATACATAAAGCAGATTCAAAGAGATATATAGGAAATCAAAAATTCTATTGAAAGCTGTGAAAACCACCTCAATGAAAGTGATGATAGAATTTCAGACCTCGAAGATAAGATTGCAGCCAGTGAACAGGAAAGACAAGATCTTTAAAAAATAACAAAGAATCAGGAAATAACAATTCAACACCTGCAAGATGATGCAAAGAAAAATAACATAAGATTAATAGGGATAAATGAAAAGAAGGGGACAGCCCAAATGATATCAAGAGGATGTTTACAGAAGTAATAGCTGAAAACTTCCCAAACATTAGAATGGAAACTGACATTTGGATTACTGAAGCATATAGAACTCCAAACAGCCATAACCAAAATAAAACGACACCAAGACACGTAATAATCACCATCCCAGAAACCCACCATAAGAACAGAATACTAAAAGCTGTTAAAGAGAATAGACAGATCACATATAAAGGAAAACCTATCAGAATCACACAGCAGACTTCTCAACACAAACAATGAATTCAAGAAGAGCATGGAGTAAAGTATTTCGGATACTAAAGGAAAATCACTTCCAGCCCTAGATATTCTAGAATATCTAGAAGATATTCTAGATACACATAGGATAAACCCACCAAGCAAGGTAGACAATTAAATAGAATGGAAAGCTAAAGATACAACAGAAGAAAGATAACATGTCAACAATCAACCAATATATAACAGTTATAACCATGAATGTAAATGGCCTCAACTCACCAATCAAAAGAAACAGACTGGCAGAATGTATCAAGAAACAGCATCCAACCATGTTCTGTCTACAAGAAACCCGTCTTACACAAAAGCAAACCCATAGAATGAAAGTCAAAGGATGGACAACAATACTTCACACAGCAAGAAACCAAAAAAAGGGGCGAGTAGCAATCCTGTTTTCAGACACTGTAAACTTCAAACCCAGAATGATCCAAAGAGATAAAGAAGGTCACTACAAACTAGTTAGGGGAAAACTTCAAGAGGAAGAGAAAACAATCTCAAATATATATGCACCAAATTCCAGAGCACCCAGCTATACAAAGCAAATATTAAAAGAAATGAAAACTAAAATAAGCAATAACACAATTGTAACAGGAGATTTTAACATGCCATTGACACAGAGGGACAGATCAACTAGACAGAAAATCAGAAAAGAATTAACAGAACTGAATCACACCTGTGAACAAATGAACTTGATAGCTGTATATAGAGTTTTCCATCCAAACATCAGAATACACATTCTTCTCAGCAGTACATAGCACATTCTCTAAAATAGACCATATACTAGCCCACAGAACATATTTAAGTAAATGCAAAAGAACTGAAATTATCCCATGAATGTTATTGAATCATAGTGGCATGCAATTAGAAATTAACGATAAAAGCAACTGCAAAAACTGCACAAACACTTGGAAACGGAGTAATACACTCTTGAGCAATCAGTGGCTCACGGAGGCAATTAAAGAAGAAATTACACAGTATCTACAAGCAAATGAAAATACAAACACAAATTCATGGAATTTGTTGGATGCAATGAAAGCAGTCCTCAGAGGAAAATATATTACACTGAGTTCCCACATCAGGAAGACAGAAAAAAAATATAAAGAACCTGATGCTACAACTCAAACATCTAGAAAAAGAAGAGCAAGCCAAGCCAAAAGCCAAGAGAAGGGAAGAAATTATAAGGATTAGAGCAGAAATTAATGCAATAGAGACTAAGAAAACAGTACAAAGGATCAATGAATCAAAGAGTTGGTTCCTTGAAAGAATAAATGAAATTGATAAGCCCCTGGCCAACCTTATTAAAAAAAGAAAAGAAAAAACTCAAATTCATGCAATAATGAATGAAAAAGGTGAAATTACTACATACTCGGTGGAAATACAGAAGATCATCAACACCTATTTTGAAAACCTCTACTCTCATAGGTTCAATAACACTGAAAAATTGGACAGATTCCTAGATACATATAAACTACCAAAGCTGGATCAGTAAGATGTAAAACTCCTGAATAACCCAATTTCTATTACTGAAATTAAAAATCTAATTAAGTCCTTTCCAACAAAGAAGAGCCCAGGCCCAGATGGATTCACTGCAGAATTCTACAAAGAAATACATAGAAGACTTAATTCTGATACTCCTCAAACTCTTCTATGAAATTGAAAGGGAAGCAATTCTTCCTAAGTCATTCCTGGAAGCAAATATTACTCCAGTACCAAAGTCTGAGAAAGACCCAACTAAAAAAGAGAACTATAGGCCAATCTCCCTAATGAACATAGATGCAAAAATTCTCAACAAAATATGAGCAAACAGGATACAGCAAATCATCAAGAAAATTATTCAATTATTCACCCTGACCAAGTGGGATTCATCCCAGGAATGCAAGGATGGTTCAACATATGTAAACCAATAAATGTAATACACCATATCAATAGAACCAAAAGTGAGAACCACATGATCATCTCTATAGATGCAGAAAAAGCTTTTGATAAGGTCCAACACTCATTCATGATAAGAACCTTACAGAGAATTGAAATAGATGGTCTTTACCTCAATATGATAAAGGTCATCTATGACAAACCTACAGCCAGCATCATATTATATGGCCAAAAACTGAAAGCCTTTACCTTAAAATCAGGTACAAGACAAGGATGTCCCCTATCACTGCTCCTATTCAAGATAGTACTGGAGATACTAGCCAGAGCAATTAGACAAGAGAGAGAAATAAAAGGAGTAAAGATAGGAAAAGAGGAAGTTAAATTATCATTATTTGCAGATGACATGATACTTTACATAGAAGACTACCAAAATTCCATTAAAAAACTCCTAGATATAATAAATAAATTCAGCAATGTGGCTAGATACAAAGTCAATACTCAAAAATCAATGGCATTCCTATACACTAACAACAAAAATACTGAGAGAGAAGTAAAAGAAGCAACATCCTTCACACTAGCATCCAAAAAAATGAAATACTTAGGAATTAAACTCACGAAAGAAGTAAAAGAGCTATACAAGGAAAATTATAATAGCCTGAAAAATGAAATTGAAGAGGACTTCAGAAAATGGAAAGACATCCCCTGTTCATGTATAGGAAGAACATTGTGAAAATGGTCATTCTTCCAAAATTACTATACAGTTTCAATGCAATCCCAATCAAAAGACCACTAACATACCTCATAGATCTACAGAAATAGCTCCTAAAATTCATCTGGAACCAGAAGAGACCTAGAATATCAAAGGCATTTCTAAGCTGCAAAGGCAAGGCAGGAGGCATCACAATCCCTGATTTGAAATTATACTACAAAGCTACAGTAATAAAATCAACATGGTACTAGAATAAAAACAGACCTGAAGATCAATGGAATAGATTGGAAGATACAACCACAACCACAAACTCACTCAACCACCTTATCTTTGATAAAGGGGCCAAACATGTTCGCTGGAAGAATGGAAGTCTCTTCAACAAATGGTGCTGGGAAAAACTGGCTATCCATATGCAGAAGACTAAAACTAGACCCATGCCTATCACCATACACTAAACTAAAATCTAAATGGATCAAAGATCTAAATATTAAAACAGAAGCACTAAATCTGTTGGAAGGCAATGTAGGTAAAAAACTGAAAGACATAGGGGTAAGTAGAGAATTCATGAACAAGAATCAAACTGCATGGGAAACACTTACCAGAATCAATAACTGGGACCATATCTTATTAAAAAATTTCTGCATGTTGAAAGAGATTTCCAGCAGAGTGAGAAGAAAACCCACAAATTGGGAAAAAATCTTAATGGATCATCCCTCAGACAAAGGACTTCTGTCTAGAACTAATAAAGAATTAAAACAAATCAGACCCTAGAAATTCAAAGATTCAATCCAAAAATGGGCATCTGAAATGAATACACAGTTCTCAGATGAAGAAATATGAATGGCAATTAATACATGAAAAAATGTTCATCATCATTAGTCATGAGAGAAATGCAAATTAAAACCACACTGTGATTCCATCTCACCCCAGAAAGAATGGCCAGGATAGAAAAAAACTACCAACAAGTGCTGGAGAGGCTGTGGGGAATAACGAACTCTTTTACACTTTTGGTGGGAGTGTAGACAGGTGCAACCACTGTGGAGGTCAGTCTGGAGATTCCTCAAAAAGCTGGGTTTGGAATCCTCATTTGACCCAGCTATTCTGCTTTTTGGCGTATTCCCAGAAGAACTGAAAACATCATACCACAGTGATATATGTGCTCTCATGTTTATAGCAGCAAAATTTGTAATAGCCAGATCTTGTAAACAACCTAAGTGCCCATCAACTGAGGAATGAATTAAAAAGTTGTGGTATTTTTGTACAATGGAGTACTACTCAGCTATAAAGAATTGAGATATTTATAAATAATTGGACGTGACTTGAGACCATACTCATAAGCAAAATAAACCAAACTCACATGTGTAAATACCATATAGTCTCCCTAGTATGAGAGCTGGTAAGAGTATATAAGATTTTATGGTAATCATGATTTCCCATTTCATTGCTTTGAAGCCTTTCAATGTTTTCTTACATCAGTTGGAATGGTTTTAATTTGTTTTGTTTGACTTTATTATGCATGATGGTATGAAAGCTGTTTTGAAGAAAACAAAACATTATGGCAGCCATTGCTGATTTAATATTGTCTTCCTTAGAAGTCCTACCATGCTTCTACTCTGCTATTACCATTGGTTCTATCATGTTGTGTCTTATTGGGATTTTAATATATGTGATAGTATAAACAAATCTTTTTATTGAAAATGAGATATTAGAGTAGCCATTGATCCTAGTTATTTGGTTCAGAATGTCCTGTAATTCTTTCACTCTCCTGAATGGTTTTATACTATTCTGTTATGTTTGATATTATTGTATTTGAAACTACGCTCAACTATAGCAGAGAAAGATTTAGTTTGATAGCTACTGGTAATGTCCAGGTGTCTTGTTGTAAAGTGTTGTGTTGCTTATGTTGTTCTGTTCTGATCTGCTTTGTTCTGCCCTCTTCTGTTTTATTCTCTTTAAAATAAAAAAAAGATTCATGAGTGAAAAAACTGACTTTCCATATGCCAAAAACTAAAACAAGACAAAAGTATATTAACATGAAATAAACCAAAATTAAAATGGATCAAAGATGTAAATATTTTTTAAAAAGCATTAAATCTTCAGGAATAGAGAATAGCTAAAACTCTAGAAGACACTGGATAGGCAAAGACTTCCTGGACAAAACCTCAACTACATGGGTAATACTGCAAAGAATCAACAACTAGGATCCCATCTTATCAAAAAGCTTTTGCATAGCAAAAGAAATCACCAACAGTGTGAAAAGATAATCCACAGAATGGGAAAAAATCTTAGCAAGTTGCTCTCCAGAGACATAACTAATATCTAGCACATATAAAGAATTACAAAAACCTAGACTCCTCCTAAATTGAAAGACTCAATCCAAAAGTGGGCATCTGAAATGAATAGACATTTCTCAGAAAAAGAAGTAAAAATGGCAAATAAATACATGAAAAAATGCTCAATATCACTGATAATTAGAGACATGCAAATTAAAACAACTCTGAGATTCTGTGTCCAGAAAAAAATCTATTATCAATAAATGAATCAATGACAAAATCTGGCAGGGCTGTGAGTAAAAAGGAATCCTTCTCCACTGCTGGTAGGAGTGTAGATTGATGCAACCTATGTAGAAATCAGTGTGTCGATTCCTCAAAAATCTAGTACCAGAGGTTCCATTTGACTCAGCTATTCCTCTTCTTGATATAGTCTCAAAAGAATTAAAAGCATTGTACCAGAGACACACATGCACACCTATGTTTATAGCAGCAGAGTTCATAATAGCTAAATCTTGCAAACAACCTAAATGCCCACTAATTAAATGGATAAAAATTGATTGGTTTATATAATGAAGTGTTATGCAGAATTTGAGACCATATTCCTAACTGAAATATATAAGACAGGAAGACACACATGTGCAAATGTCATGTTCCCTCTCTGGTGAGAAACTGAAAGTATAAATAAGAACCAAAATGCAGGGGCTGGGAATTTAGCTCAGTGGCTTAAGCGCCTGCCTGGCAAGCGTAAGGTCGTGAGTTCGATCCCTGGTACCAAAAAAAAAAAAAAAAAAAGAATACAGAACAAAATGCATAGTAGATATTGTGAAACAGGAAGTAATAATTCAAAAGGAATGTAGAACTGGAAGGAGAGGGAAGGGCAAAGAAAAAAATGAGAAATAATTATAAAATGGAAACAAAGCTTTGTAATAAGGACAGGAAGGGGGACTAAAGAGAGCAGAGTGGAATGAGGAAAAACGAGGAACTGAGACATCATGTACAGGTACAAATTCTCTATGATCAATGTGTTCATCATGCATATATAAACTTAAGTGTATTTTTTAAAAAAAGATCACCATCACCCTCTGAGTCATTCTATAATCCCTTCAACATTTTTCCCAATCAATATATACTGAAAACTGGCTGCCTTGTGGCCTTTTGGTCCCCATAAATAACTGGCAATCCCAGATTCCTGCTACAACCCATTTTGCTTTTTGTTTGTTTGTTTTTTGTAGATAGATTTTTATTTTAAAGAGAATAAAACAAAATAAAGCAAAGCAAAACAAAACAAAACAACAAAACAGAGCAGAGTAAAACAATGCAAATACCACAGGATTTCAGAAAAAGACAGGAGGAAATCAACAGTGGCTACCATGTCTCTTATTTTCTTCAAAATAGTTGTCCACACCTTCACACACAATAAGTTAATACAAGTCAAAATAGTATAAAAGCAATCAAAACACAAGACTGAGAGCCTTAAGGGCTTTCAAGACCAGACACTAGGAAATCAATAATGGCTACCACAATGTTTCATGTTTTCTTCAAAATAGCTGTCCATACCTTTATAAATATTGAAATCAAATAATTGAAAACAGGCTAAAACTTAACAAAACCAAGAATAAAAACATTATTGGTGTACTTTTTAAACAACATATTTTTAAGTATATTCTTTCTGTAGTATTTTGTTCTTTTCATCCTTTTAACAGTCATCTGTAAATAGATAATTAATTATTTTTATGTCCCATTTGCTGAAATTTTCCTTTTTAGTGTGTTTGACATATCTGAGAACACTTTTTGTGAAGTTCTGATCTCAAGGTTTTTGCCTTATTTCTTCTAAAAGTTTTATAATTTTATAGTACAATTAAATCTATGTTATATTTGTGTTAGTTTTAATATAAGATGTGACATTTAGCTTGAAACTCAGTTATGCCTATAGATTTTTAATTTCTCTAGCACTTTTTGCTTTTGAAAAAATGTATTCTTTTGTCCATCAAATTTCCTACTTTTGTTAAAATATTAGTGGGCCACTATTGTAATCCCAATAATGAGTATTATCATCCAAGTACTGTAATTCATTTTCTAATCTTCCTCACAATTCTGAAAGTTATATTTGCCATCCCATTGAGATGCTACTGAAATCCTGACAAGTTGATTCCCATTTACCACCTCTAGTGCAACTCATGGATAGAGTAAAGACACCAAGACATATTCAAAGTTAAGGGCAGCCAAGGGGACATAAATCCAATACATGTGAGGATATGCAGACAAAGGCCTTGATCCAAAACCTCTCCCAGAATTTATCTTGTGAAGAGGGAGTGGTTTAAGGGGGAGTGACAGTGAGGAAGGTGGGAACTATGCGAACAACTTGAGCAGATTACCTAGATAGGGAGAAAAGCATCTTTGGAAAATGCATAGAGAATGACAGCAGAAGGATCAATCTGCATAATTCAATTAAGGTAGCATTTAAATGGCTTTAGGAGGCTGTTACTT
>PVJX010027530.1:0-24773 GCA_004027295.1 Dolichotis patagonum | reverse complement strand
TTTTTTTTTTTTGTTCTATTGCCATTGGTTCTGTCTACCACATTGTGTCTCACTGGAATTTGAGTATGTGTGATAGTTCAAACAAATTTTTTTCTTTTTTATCAAAAATGAGATATTATAATACCCATTGATCATTCTCTGTTATTCGGTTCAGAAAGCCCTGGAATTCTTTCACTATATGCATGCCTTTATACTATTGTGTTATGTTTGATATTATTCTAATTGAAACTATGCTCAACTATAGCAGAGTAAGAGATATGGCGTTAGATACTGTTGATGTCCAGTTGACTTAATGTAAAGTACTGTGTTGCCTATGTTGTCCTCTTCTGATCTGCTCTGTACTGCCCCCTTTTGTTTTATTCTCTTTTAAATAAAAAAAAAATTAATGCTTCGGGTCACTATTCCTACTAGCCAGAGGTGATTTCCTCTGCTTTGGGGAAGAATGTTTTGATTGCCCTGAAAAGGAGCCATTTGCCTTGCAAAGGACACCACCCCCACCCTAGCTGCCCCTCTTCCTACAGAATTGCTCAAGGGTGGCTAACAGCACCCACAGATCTGATACCCTGGAGGTGGAGGGTCCCCATCTGGAGACACCGGGGTGCCCTCCACCTCTCTCAAATGACAGCCAAAGGAAGTGAAATTGTTACATCAGCGATGGCTCCTGTCCTCTGTTGTCACATGATTTACAACACCCAAGATATAGAATCAAATCAACACATCCCTCAGCAGATGGGTAGGTAAAGAGAGAGTGGAACACACACAGAGGAGTATTATTCAGTCACAAGGAAGAAAAAGGTAGTCATTCACAGCAAGGTGACTAGAACTGTGCACATTATATTCCAGTGAAATAAATGGCCAGGTGCTGCAGGACACCACCACATAATTTCTTTGTTTATGGAATCTGAAAAGAACCAACAAAATTAGATCCTCAAAATAAAAGTGAAAATTGGCAAGTGAAATGAACAAACACTTCACAGAAGAGGTATGAACGGCCAATAAATACTTGGAGAAATATTCACTATTGCTGGCCATCGGAGACATGAAAATTAAAACA
Organism: Dolichotis patagonum; assembly: GCA_004027295.1. Lineage (NCBI taxonomy): Eukaryota > Metazoa > Chordata > Mammalia > Rodentia > Caviidae > Dolichotis > Dolichotis patagonum. The sequence continues at coordinate 23,719 of PVJX010027530.1, read as the reverse complement.
ACATTGAAATACAAATTAAAACAACCTTATCCCAGAAATAGCAACCATCATCAAGAAATCAACAAACACTGGCATGCAGGGGGCAGGATGGGACTGGACGGGATGAAGACACACGAGTACATGCTTCCACATGGGTGATAACATTGTAAACCAGTGCAGAATGGTCACTGTGAAAATCAGTGTGCAGATTCTTCAAAAACTAAAACTGAGATTCCATTGCTCTCCCCTCTCTTCCTGAAAGTGTTAGACATCATATTCTACTACATTCACACACACCTATGGTTACAGCAGCACAGTTCATTATAGCTAAATCTTGGGAGCAACTTATATATTCATCGACAGAAGAATGGACAAAGAAAATGTGATATTTGCACACACTGGAGCACTACTCTGCCATAAAGAACAAACACGAGTCATTTGTAGAAAAATGGATGCACCTATAATTATAATGGTAAGTGAAATAAATCAGACATATATGCTTAAATATCTCATGATTTCTCCTGAGGAGAAGCCCAAAGTATAGAAAAAGAGCAAAATGAAGGATAGACAATAACAAGCAAGGAAAAAGATCTTTCTCAAATGGAAAATGACCAAGAGAGAGAGGGTGGGGAAAGAAAGGGTCTGAAAAGGGAACTAAACTGTTCTATCCGGGTCCTAGGTCCACATAAGAAATGTCAGCAGTGTGCACTGCAAACACGGACTAAGCAAAAGGAACTTTTAGAAAATCAGAGATTGATCACAATGGAGTGGAGTGGCGGTGACCAGAATTGAGGAAGGGCAGAGGACAGACAGGACTTGGGCCCAGCTGGCCCAAGTGTGCCTGGGTCACACCGTCTGGGCAGATGCTAGGGCAGAGGGGCTTTGCCTGAGTGTGCTGGACCCAAGGGTATAACCTGCTCCCTGCAGTCACAGCAGACACACCTGAGGCTGCACTGGGCTGACACTGCATCACAGGCTGCTCAGGTGCTCACCACGGCCAGGAGCTGGACGCCACACTGCACCCAGACTGGGCAACGCAGTCCTCCTGCCACCATCAGGGCCATGCAGGGGCTGGGGCCCCACGTGTCTGGGAGGGGCATGAGCACAATATGGCCTTCTGCAGGACCCTTTGCTCTTCACGTCCTGTAGCCTCTCCCCCTGTCTTCAGCTCAGTGCAACCGGGGTACAATTGTGTGAAGTGTGCTGTGTGGTGTGAGCATTGTGGGTGTCAGTAATCAAGATTGGAAAATAATCTCCATCCCCCTCTTCTCCCCCCCTTCCAATCCCCATGGGCTCAAGTCCAAATGAAACAGGAGTGCTGGGTGAAGGGAAGCAGACAGTTCCAAAGTTGTCAGCCAGGGAGAACCCCAGTGCCCCACTTCATGAAATCAGAGTGTGGGGCCAGGGCCAAGCTCAGGGTCCTTGCACAGCTAACCTCCCAGTGGGGACAAAGGCCACCCTCCTGGCCACATGGAGCCCCTGTGCCCCCATAGCAAGCACCGTGCCTCAGTGACTGCCTACTGGGCCCTGCAGCAGGACTCCACTTACCGGTGACTTGAAGGCACCTCAAACCAAGTTTCCTCTTGGGCATTTAAGATGTTTGTCACATTTTCCAGTGAAATACAGTTCTAATCAGCATCGCTGCACACCGATCTGTGTCTCCATTTAGAATTTATTGTCAAGAATGGCGTAAACAGGTATCTTTTCCCCCAGAATTAGACAGTGGTCCTAGAGGTTGCTATAGAGTAGTATGACACTTCAAACCCTATCATTGAATCCTATTTTACCAGATATAAATATTAGAGTCCCTTTGAGCTTTTACCTCTTCTACTGGTTTATGTCCTTTATGCTAATATTTTGTTAAAATATGTTGTAGCCAGGGATTTAGCTAAGTGGCACAAGTGCCTGCCTGGAAAGTGCAAGGTCATGAGTTCCATCTTGGTACCAAAAAATAAAATAAAATAAAATAAATAAAATATTTTGTAATGCTAGGTAGTACACATACACATTGATTTTACTATACACTTTATATGATTTTCTCAGTCATTTTGCTAACTTTTAAAGATGTTTTTAATATTAAAAATTCTGCTAATACCAAAAATTCTCTTGTGCATTTTCTTAGTCTGTCCCTAGCCACCAGCCGGCTGAGGATGCTTTCTCCCTCCACGAACCAGCTTCCCTGTCTAGGACCTGCACTGTGCTTGCTCTGACTTGCTCTTAGTCTTCACTGTTTGCTAGTCCCCGTGTGCATACAGAGTGTTTCCATCCCCTGTGTGGAGATGGTACGTGAACACAGCACGTCTTCATGCCTCTCTCATTGTCTTCCCCTCCTTCCTCCCTCCATCTCTCCTTCCCTTTCCCCTCTGAGATAGATTGATCTCCTTGCTTCCCACTATCTTTCATATTGCTCTTTACTTATAATTTGAGTTCCTCATACAGAGAACTTGGTGGTACTTAAGCTTGTGTATCAAACATCTTTTGCTCAATACGATTGTTTTGAAATCTACCTGCATCATTGTGTGTATCATTGTTTGATGTTCGTTAGTTTATCTTCTTTGGAAAAATGTCTATTTGCATCTTTTGGTAACTTTTAATTGGTTATATGTTCTTTCATTACTAAATTATAGTAGATATTTATATAGTTAGTATAGTGGACTCATAACTAATATAGTCAGTCCTCACTACCCACACACTGCATATTTGTGAGTTTGCCTACTTGCTGAAATGTGTTTGTAATTCCAAAATCAAAATTCACAGTTACAGATATAGGCAGAGTAGCAAAACTTTGAGTGGCTTTGTCTTTCACACTGTAAACAAGGTCCTTTTGCGTCTACTTAAGTGCCATTGATTTTACATTTTTGTGCTGTTTAGTGGTGATTTCTCATTTCAGTGGCTCTGTCTGATGTGCTATGCAGCTTTCCTAAGTGCAAGAAAAATGTAAGACCCTCACAGAGAAAATGCGTGTCCTGGGAGCTTCATCCGAGTTCAGCAGTCAGGAGTCAGGAATGATGCTAAGGACAGCATCCCTATGTTGTGGGCTGAGTCTTCCAGAAGGTTAACCTTGCATTTCTTTTTGATGCAGTGATTGCCAATTTGCTCATTTAGTCTTGCTGGATACTTGATGGAATGAAACTCTCATGTGAAAGGCCAGGCTGACCATGCAAGATCTGCAGCAGCTTCTCTTGTCTCCTAGATGTCATCTTACAATCCTCAGGTTGCCCTCTAAGAACAAACATTTTAAGCTTTGATCAAATTTAATTTGTATTTTTTTTTTTGCTGCTTATGTTTTTGTTTTCATATCTTAGCCAGGATCATGAGATGTAGCCTCATCTTTCCTCCAAAAGTTTTACAGTTTGATTCTTACATTAGACCCATGCACTTAGCGTTCATTTCTATGCATGGTGTGAGGTAGGGACTGACTTACCATCCAGTTCCCTTGTCATGAGCTGCAGCACACACACAGCCTGGGGTACACTAATGGCTCAGGGTTATGTGACCAGCTGTGTGTGTGGTATGAGGTAGGGAGCATCGTTCTGACATCAATACCCAATTGTTTCAGTGCCATTTGTTGAAAAGACCATTATTTTCTCCTATTAAATTGTTTTGCCACCGGTACTGGAAATCAACTCACCATAAATATAAAGGCATATTTTATATTTACTAGCATAATTAATAAATATATAAATTATTAATGTAATACATCCTTTCAACAGAATGAGGCTGTGATGTTTAACTTTTCAGGTCAGCTTGGAAGACAGTTTTGGGTGAGATTAACATTTCAACTGATGAATTTTGATAAAGCAGATGGCCTTCTTTAATGTGCATGAGTCCCATCAAATCAGTCCTAAACCTAAAAAGAATAAAAAAAGATCCTCTGAGCAAGAGGAACCCTCTGGCCACCCCCTTTCCCCTGTCCTGTTGGCTCCCAAGTCTCTGGCTGCCAGTCTTCCTGCTGGTGCTGCCTGACCAGTGCCCTGAGTCTCAGGCTTGCAGCCCACACTGTGGGTGCTGCTCCTGGCAGCCCCAGCAGTCTCAGGGTCCCATAGCACACTATAAACTTCTTTCTATATATGCACATTGCATTGGCTCTAATACTGTCGAGATCTGAGGTTAACAGGGAATTTGGCACCATGAGTAAAAGAAAATCTTGCAGACAGATGAACTTTTCCGATTTGGAGTTGGGATTTTCGGAACCGACTCTCCAATCTGATTGGATTTAAGGACATGAATGTCTCCATTTCCCATAACAAAGAGAGCACTGGGAGTCCACGGCATGACTTTGGGATATAAGTATGCACACAGTATCACCACGGGGTACTTTTAATCAAACATTTAGTAGAAGAGAGATCCAAATAACTGTATATTGGGTACTTTCAAACATTTTTGTCAAGCTAAGAGTAATGAGACTGGCTGGTTGTTTCAGGATTGCTACACAGCCAGGAGACCTAGAAATTTAATTGCTTTTATAAATTAGTCACTCAGGATGAAATTCTAGGTTTTACTCTTAAAAACTGCAGCCCTACAGCTATAAGAGAAAAACCACTTGGGCAAACGCAGCCGTTCTTGAGCAGTTCTTGCAGCACTTGGTTTGGCCATTTGACTCCTGGGTCCATGGGCCCTGTCTGGGGCTATGTCCCTTACATGAGTGTAACAGACACACTCACAAGGGGAAGGACCCACACCAACACCCAACTGTGGAGATGCAGCTAGAACATTCTTTACCTGGTAGCCCTCTAAAACGTTCTTTACCTGAGAAGATAGGAAATGAAAGGCAAGACTTCATCCTATAGGAATTTATGGGATTACCATGCCCATCAAAGGCTTGAGAGATCCAGGTATGGTGATTCCCCCCATATCTCCAACTCTCCATTTGGCCAATGTAGGAGACAGAAGCAGCATGCAGAATGGCAGTGCCCTACTGTAAGCTTGAGTGGAGACTCCAAATGCAGCTGTTGTACCAGATGTGCTTTCATTGCTTGAGGAAATGAACATATCCCATGGTAGCCTGCAGCTATTGACGAGGCCAAAGCAGTTTCATCATCCTTCTTCATACAAACCATCAGCAGCAGTCTGCTTGCAGCTGCAAAGACCAGTGTTCCACACTCACTGCGAGGAAGCACTCGGTGACTGCTTGGAATGCGCAGAAATGTTGAGCTGTTGCTGTCTTGTGGGGAGGGCTCCTGAAGGGGGGGCATCAACAGAAGAATGTTTTAAGCAGGAAAGGATGACTCCTTGGTGGGAAGCATCATATTCTTTCTTCTCCGCCTCCTTCCTCACCCACAGTGGGCTCAGGGCTGCCATGGAGGCTGAGCCAAGGGCACGCATGGGCTCCACGCCATGGCATTCCAGCTGGAATGCCATGTAGCAGCTGGAATGTCCAGTAGCACAGCTGCCCTGTGCTACTGTTCCCTGTGCTCCATGTGCACCACGTAGCAGAGCCATTGGGCACCTACCTGGTGGCAGGCAGCTCCTGTTGCACCCAGTCCATCACAGAATGGGGAATGCTTTGTTCTGGGGAAGACGCTCTGTCTGGATGTGGCTTTGCCTTCCTTGCATGCAGTGTGTCTGCCTTCCTGGACTTAAGAGACCACCCATCCCCAGCATGGTAACCCATGCACAGAACTCCTGACCTAGGGTCACATGGCCCCACACGTGAAGTTTGCAAGGGACCCTCGATCTTAGATTTGTGGGCTTAGCATGTTCCCTGCATCCACAAGTAGCGGTGGGGTGGGTTGTGGAATGGCCTTTGAAGACTCAGCCGCTGCTCTAGACAGGTGACAGCATCCAGGAGGTTGCGTCTCTAGGACACAGTCTACATTCTGAGTCAGCAGTTGATTAGGATGCTTCTTTCCCACAGCCACAATTCACAGGTTCAGGAATTCTGGCAGGGAACAAGGGTGGATCCGTGCAGCATTATCCCTAGTAACCTCCTCACAAATGTTTGCTTTCCATGCTTATGCACTGCTGGCCTGGGGTTTTAGTTCCAGAAGGGGAAATACTCCCACCAGAAAGCACATAGTCTGTCCACAAAATTGGAAGTTAGATACCCTACCATGATAGGCTTCTCCTGTCTTTAAAGCAATACAGAAATGAGAGTTACCAAGCTGCCAGGTAATTAGCCCTCCCCACCAAGGGAATATTGGACCCTTTCCATCACAGTTGAAGGCGGATATGTCTGGAATCAAGGGTCCCTTGTGTTGTAGTCTGTGGCTTGAGTGACAACATGTTAAGGCTTCACTGCCAGCCTATGGGGCCCCGGGAGAGAAGCTGGGCCAGTAAGGAAGTCAGGGCCCTGGGCTCTGTGAAGGGGATGCTGGGAACCAGCCTTGTGTCTCTCTTTCCTTCCTAGCTGCCTTGAGATGAGGGTGCTCCTCCTTGGCATGCACACTCCAAGGCCCAAGAGTAACAAGACTAATGGACCATGGCCTAAAACCACAAACTGGGTGCTGAAATGGACTTCTTCTTTGGTGTTCTGTAGTGGTGACGGAAATCTATCACCATGTCTTTGCATCACCACACCCTGTCGTTAAAATCCGAGGAGAACCACAAGGCAAGACTGCCAATAGCTCAGCCCTTGCAGGAGTGAAGAGTTGGTTGTACTGCCCGGAAAATATCTATGGCTGGCCTGGTGCTTGGTAAGGGTGGGGACACAGCACAGGGCGCGGGAGGAGGCAGCAAGAAACACCAGCTATGGACACAGGACCAGCCACAGAAATAAGGCTGCAGCCATCATAAGCACTTCCTCCTCCTTTGCTGTGAATGTGTCTGTATGAAGATGTGTGTGTACACGTGTGTGTGAATGAGTGGCTGTGCATAAATACACACTACCCACATGTACTTATTCTGCTATTCCCTCATCACAGCACATAAGATGTACTGACTCTGGAGCCCAGCATTGGGCATTCATTACTTCATCAAAGTAATGAAGCTGTGAGAGATTGGGGGGAAGGGTGGACATCTTCCCAGGGCTTCGCCTTCTCTGGACAGGGTCAGTGCGCAGGTGGCCACATGAAGAATGAGGGTATCCTATCTGTCTGAACACTGGCCTGGTTATTGTCTTCATTTGCAGAGTAAGCACATTTTAAAAAATCCGTATGTATGCTGAGGTAACAAGAAGTTGCTTTGGAATGGTTAATTTTATGTCAGGTTGGTGGGTGTTTTTGGAAGAGATTAACATTCATATTTATGAATTAGAGGAAATCAGATATGCACACACAGGCATGATGGTTCTGTTCCTCTGGGGAGCACTTATTAAACCAGAAGAAAAAGAAATTCACTTATTTTTAGATGTTAAATTAGCCTTGCATTCCTGAGACAAATCCCGTTTGGCCATGCTGAATAATTCTTTTTTATGTTTCAGGTTTTAGTTCTCTAGTATCTTGTTGGAAATTTTCATCAATAATCACAAGATGTTAGTTCCTCAATTTTTCTTGTTTTCACCGTATCTTGGACCTGGAATCACAGTAATTCTGGCTGCAAAAAGTGCTGGAAAGAATCCCCTCTTATTTTAGCTTTTTGGAAGAGTTTGGGGAGAATTGGCCTTCGGGGTCTTGGCCTCACCCCAATCTCCTAAACGAGTAGACAGCAAAGGGCTTAAGTAAAAGAGACACATGGTATAATTTTTAGGCCTCCAGGAAGGTCAAAAACCACTAAGGGAATTTGAGATTCCCTGGGGACTGAGACAAAGAACTTCTCCTGCAGCCTCTGTTTATTTAGTTTTCAAACAAATGAAGGAGACACTGAAGAGAGCACAGGAACTGAGCAGGACTTGGGAGTCAGTTCAAAGACCTCCTCAAGTAGTGCATTTTTCCATTTGAGAGGACGGTCCTCCCTCAAGGGTTGGTGGCTTTACTGCTCTGGAATGAGATGAGGTGTTAGCAGCTTTGGCTGCCTCAGCTGCGGTGTCATCTTGACCTCAGGGAACCATGCATGTGCTTTTCTCCAACACAGCCAGAGGTCCCTGTGCGCAACAGCTTAACCCTGTGCAGCCCTGTCTCCTGCAGTTGTCTCCAACAACTGGTACTTAATCTTAGTAGGTACTTTATGTAATTTACTAGTGTATATGTCTAAATATTTGTTTTCTTGGTTGTATGTTTTGATTTCTTATGTATTTACCCATATCTTTTTTTTTTTTTTTGGTACCGGAAATCGAACTCACGACCTTGAGCTTGCCAGGCAGGCGCTTATATCACAGAGCTAAATCCCCAGCCCCTCTACCCATATCTTTAAGTTTTCTCAAATCAACCTTAATAGTTTTGTCTTTCTAGGAATGTATTTATTTCATTGAAGTGTCCTTTATTGTTATTCTGTGACTCATAGTGTCCCTCAGCAGCCCTTCAGTCCCTATGAGGTCAGTAGTGTCATTCTACCTTTCCCTCTCAATTTCAGTAATTTGTGACCTTTGTGGATTTTTCTTAGAGAAATCCAGTTAAATTTATTGATCTTTCCAAACAACCATCACCTTGATTCTTTGCTACATTTTTATGTTCTATTCCTGTAATTTACATTCTGATCTCTGTTATTTTCGTCTTCCCTCTTGCTTTTCTTTTTGTTTGCTACTGTTTTCCCAGTGCCCTGCAAGATTCTTATTTTGAATAAAAGAAATCACTGCTTGACTTTCAGCCTAAACACCTTTCATCTTTCTCCTACCTTGTGATATGTTTTGTCTTCATTTTCATTTCTCTCAAAAATTTTCTAATTTATCTTTTGATTTTTTTGTTATTTTTGAGTAGTATTGATGTCCACATTTTTTTAGTTTATAACTCCTAATTTCATTCCATTGTAGTTGGAGAACATACTTTGTATTAGTTAAATCCCTTAAAATTTTATTGTCTAAAGTCCACATTGTATATTAGTTTGGCCACTTTGTCTTTCCTGTGGCTCCCAGTTGGATGACATCACTTTTTTTTATACTTTTACTTCCATTTTATTTGTATTTTCAATGCAAAATGCATTGCCTGTAGATGGTGTAGAGTTGAATATTTTTAATCCACTCTGTCAATGTAAGGCTTTTGAATGAAATACATTTGTACATTTATAGAAAGTACTCTGGCCCAGGGTAGCAGACGAGGATGTCCCTCTGCATCTAGGGTATGTGTCCCTCCACCACCGTCTTCTTGTCAGCAGTGTCATCGTTCTAATCTGCTTCTCTTTCAGATTTCACCCAAAGAGTTCCTGGCTCCCTGGCTCTGAGTTGATCTGCAAGATCCCCTTACAAACAACTCTCTTCAAGCCTTTGGAGCACTTTACACCTCTCCAGCAGGGACAGCCAGGATGACCATGTCCCCTGCCTGACAGGGCAATACCAATGCAGGGAGAGACTCCTCCAGGCAGGGAGTGGATCACTGCTCTCCTGGTCTAATAGCTGCCCCGTAATGAAACGTTCTCTGTCGGACAATGGGCTACACCCACTCACAAAAGCAACCTTCAGTCCCTCAGTGCTCAGCAAACTCCAGAGGGACCATCGAAGGTTCCTGTCCACCTAAGCATGAACTCAGAAGGGCAGGATGGCCTCTCCTCCCAAGTGAACAGCTTCAACTAGCAGGTGTTGGCCCACAGGGGTGCTTTCAAAGGGAACCTCAGAGTCCTGAGGAAACAGGAGGCTGTCTGCCTCAGTGCCTCAGTGCCCTGAAACTGCAAAATAAATAAGATTGCAATTCCAGTCCAGACCCTGATCCAGGCCATTTGCTGGGGACAGAATCAATTTGTTTCAGCCAGGAAAAATGACGCAGAGCTGTCAGGCTTCCTGGAACCACCTCTATGTTCCCTCTTGACATTTCACGCACACAGCATTCAGGATCGCCCTGTTGCTTGGGGATGCGGGCAGGACACTCGGATCTGTCATCAGGGAGCAAAGCAGGACAATGTCACCCATGGCAGGACAACTCCTTATGAGGAAGCCAGGCAAACAGGGAGAGGTTTTCTGTTTGTTGAAAAGCAGATTTCTGACGCAGTGTTCTTCCTACAGTCTCTGTTGCTGACTGAGATACAAGAACTTGTGTGTGTGTGCGTGCGTGTGTGTGAGTGTGTGTGTGCATGTGTGTGTATGCATGCATGTGTATGTGCAGCAGGTAGGTGTAGCTGCAGCTATCAACTCACACAGATGGCCAACTGCCAGCTTTCTGCAGAATACTTGGTCCTTAGGAGCAGCCACTTGTCCAGCTTTCAATACCCACCTTCTGTCCAGCTGAGGTTCACAGCATGACTCTGCTCTGAGGCCCAGGAAGCCAAGTACCTGCTGCACCACCCTTCTCAAGGCAGAACTGCCATGGGGCTCAGGAACCTGGCAAGCACCAGATGGCAAGCACTTGGGACAAACAATGTCCGGATGACACGCCTGTCCACTCCACTGTGCCATTGTGTGATTCTTGCCCACCATCAGAGATCAACCCTAGGTTCTCCTGTTGGCCACCTATCAGCATGAGGAGGCTGGGCTAGAGCTGCCGGATACTCAAGAGTCAGACAGGACGGGTGCTCCATCCCTCCCAGTGGACAGTTCCCCAGTGGCACTGGGGGTCATTCCTGTGGGTTTGGTAAAACCATAAGTGAAGGGCTTCTGCATGTCAAGCACAGCACAGCTCTTACAGGGAGGCAGAGTCAGTTCATCCAACCCAACCACTGCCTCCTTTTATCACTACAAGGCCAGTGGTCACTCCTCCTCCCTGCGAGGTCAGCTTTTCTCTGGCTTCATCGCTGCTTCACCTTCCTCTCCCTTGGCCCATGACAGGGAGAGGCCAGGCCAGCAGACAATGGTACCGATGTCAGAAATCAGATCTGGCTCAGGACCAGCCCAGAGGTGATCTGAGACCCTGGGTCAGAAACTGAGAAGCAGGTTTTTAGCAGTTTGCTTCCAGCACTATGGTACTTGAGGCAAAATGTTACCCCATGGGCTCTTGGTCCGGGGACTACCAAAATTCTACACATGTTAGTTTTCTGTTGCTGTCAAAAAAGTGAGAAAATCGGTTTAAAGGACTAAATGCTTATTGTGGCGTATGGTTTCAGTGGCTTTAGTCCATGGTCACTTGGTTCTCTTGTTTCTGAGTCATAGTAAGGCAGACATCATGGCTGAAGGGTGTGGCAGAGCAAAGCCAGAAAGAGGGGGCAAGAAGGGGCCCACTGTTAAGGCCACACCCAAGGACCACCCATCAGCTGACCCTACCTGTGAGGTTCCCACCACTTCAGAGTGTGGATACATCATTGGGTTATCACCAACAGAAAGTGGAAGTTGTTATACTAATTTCAGACAGAGTAGAGCAAAAATATTGTGCATAAAGACAGGAATTAGAAAATGATAAAGTAACCAGTTCTGTAAGAAATAGCCATCTATTATTGAAATACATGACACAAAAACTGACATAACTCAAGGAAGAAGAACCCACTTTTACAGCTGAAAACATCTACCCCACTCTGTTAAAGTGGGTGGGCGCAGCAGGCAGATATTCTAAACACACTTGCCGTCTGTAGATCGCATCATCCAACCACAGAACATTCAGCAAGACAGACCACAAAACACACCTTCAGAAATCTTGAATACAAGTCACACAGTGTCTGGGAGAGAAAATAAATAATCTTGTAAAACAAGCAAAAATTAGACTACAATTTATCAAACCTTGTGGAGTATGGTAAAAGTGGTACTTGCGTGGAAATTTATATCATTGAATGCATATGTCGCAAAACAGAAAGTCTTAAGCTATTATTTTTGCTTCCAATTATCTTTGACGCTAGAAAAACACTAGCAAATTAAATCCAAAGCAAGAAGAAAATAAGCAACAAATATTAGAGCAGAAATCATGAAACTGAAAATAGAAGATTAACAGAAAAAATGAGCAAAGCCCAAAGCCAGCTGTTTGAAAAGATTAATAAAGAAAAAAGAGAAAATAAATAAATTACTAATCTGAAATAAAAGCGGTAACATCATGACATCCAGGACATTAAGAAGATAATAAAGAAACACTATGAACAACTCCATGAAGGAGAATTTCATAATCAGATGAAACAAACCAATCTACTGCAAGACACATTCTACCAAAGCTCACAGAAGGAGAAATAGAAAATCCAAATTGGCCTGCATCTTTCAAAACATGAAATCAGTAGAAAGACCCAAGGCTCACTGATGAATTCTACCAAACATCTAAAGAAGAAATTATAAAAGTTCTCTATGATGTCTTCCAGAAGATTGAAACAGAATATTTCCTGATTTTATGAGCCCAGCATTACAGTAAGTAATGCCAGAGGCAGATAAAGGTATTACTAAAAAAGTACAGATCAATATCTCTCATGATGATAGATATAAAACCTCCACAAAGTATTAGCAAATTAAATCCATATGTGTTTAAAAAGAATTACAGGACATGAGCAAGTGAGATTTGTACAAGGCATGGGAGACTGGCTTAAAGTCCAAAAATCAATTCCTATAATCTTCACACCAACAAGTTAAAGAAGATGGTACTGTTAGATCGATATCAGGATACGTGAAAGCTGAACATCTGTTCATGATAAAAACTCTCAGTAAACCAGGAATAGAGAGGAACTTCCTCAAGTGGATGAAAAATCTCTACAAAAAAAATCATCATCCTTTAGAGTCAGAAACAAAAGTTCTCCAGTTAAGAGCAGGAGCAAGGAATTCTGTATCCTCTTTTAGTACTGTTCAATATTGAACTGAAGTCTTAGCCAATAGGGCGTTACATAATACTAGGAAAGAGAATAACACAGAGAGAGATTGGAAATAAATAAATAAAACTGTCTTTATTCATTTATGGCCTGATTTAAAAAACTGAAAGTAACTGACAAAACACCAGACAAACCAAAAACTAAAAACAAGTCGCCTGGAACTAATCAGAATTTATAGCAAGGTTATAGAAATGAAGATTAATGTATGAAGTCAACCATTTTTCTACGTAACACCAATGAACAAGCGAAATATGAAATTAAAAGTACAACATACCAAAAATTACCACCTAGAAAATTAAATATTTATGGATAAATCTGACAAAAGATGTACCTGGTCTATATGAGGAAAACTAAAAATTCTGATAATGGAAACCAAAGAACTCAGTGAATACACAAATATGTATTTACAAAATACTCCACATCCATGGACTAAAGATATTTTGTGAATATTGACAAACCAACTCTAAATTTTGTATGAAAAGGAAAAAGACCCAGAAAGTAAAATTGAAGGGAAGGAAGAAAGTCAGGGGACCAACAATGTCTTACTTCTAGACTTGCCACATGGCCGTGTCACTAAGTAGGTTGTCACTGACCACAAATAGGCTGGTGGGGTACAGCAGAACTGTGCATGAGTCCACACAAGCTGACTGACAGTTGGTCTTTGACAGTAGAACAAAAGCAATATAATCAAAAAGGTACTCTGTCCAACAAATGTGCTGAGACCGCCTGATATCACTGCACAAAAGTGAGGTCCCCACCACTAGGCCAGCCACAGACACTGCACCTTTCTCAAAAATTAATACAGGCTCGATCATACACCTAAATGGAAGATACAAAATTATAAACCTCCCAGAGGACTGCATGACAGAAAACCTTTGGGTTTGATGATGACTTTTTAGCTACAACACCAAGGGAGTACTCTGCAGAAGAATTGATCAGTTAGCCCTCATTAAGATTAAAATTTTTTCTCTGTGAAAGATATTTCTAGAAGAATAAAAACACATGCTACAGACTGTAAAAACTACTAGCAAAATACAAGTTCTGTCTTATTGAGTCATTTACTTCTCAACAGGAATTTTTTTATTTCAAAAGGAATCTTGGGAGGGTTAATTTTTCTTTTTTTCAGTGTATGTTTTGCTACATTAATTCTCCAACACCATGATATACCCCCTAAGTAATTTGTATAATTCATGTAAAAACTATACTGTGTGTCTAAGTATATATTTTATTGAAAAATTTATTCCATACAGGACTATACATGCAATTGAAAAGATGAGCTGGAACCACAGGTAGGTGCTGGAACCACAAAGATGACACAGTATGCAGGGAGGAACACACAGGCTGACCCCTGTCACACATTCTGAACACAGGTAGTGGACCGACGTCGCTCAGCACAGCCCACATAGCATGCAAAGTGTGGGAAGGTTGAGGCCATACACCCGGAGATAGCTTAACGTGGGGTTTGAAGAAGCTGTTTGGATGGAAGGCATGGGTGTTACAAACTGGGCTGGGACTGGATATAGCTTTGCAGCTGGCAGTTAAGCTGCTCATATGTTTGGTGCATGATTCTGTGTGCATGCTGTGTTTTGGTGTGGAAGCCTGAAGTTATTGGGGTGAAGAAGAATAAATATGAGACTCACAGTAAGAAGTTACACACAAGAACAAAATACAGTGTGTAACCCTAACACAGATGCCCAAGGGTTGTGTGTGTTACCAAAAGAAGATAGGAAAAAGGCACGTTTCTATTACATCATATATGCAACAGGGAGGAAGAAATAATGCCTAGTAAGACAAAAATTTCAATACCTATAAATCTACAGTTATCTGACTTAAAGATTATAAATCTCATATCAGATAAAATGGCAAACTCCAGCGATACATCACCTACAAATAAGGAAGCAAAGTTGAAAATTATGCTGAAAAATATACCACAGGTTATGGAGACATCATGTTATCCTTTGACAAAACTGGAAATGAGTCAGGAGGTCAGGGCTCTATGGAAGTCCATTATAAGCTGGGCACCCCTGAGCATGGGGAGGGCCCCTTATAATCATCAATGTCTTTTACTCTGCATTATAAAGATATTTAAAGGAAATCATTAACAACTGTATTTAGGGTCACTTCCCTCTATAGCAGTTTTAGCAAATTTTCTCAGAAACCATAAACCAAGCAGACAAAACCACACATATGGAATGATATAACAAAATATGATAGTCACAGGACACCCTAGACACTCAGTGTGAAACACAGAAACCCACACGTACCCATGGCAGAGCGATCCCCAAGCAAGCCCAGGTTCTGGGTTGCCTGAGCCCCAACATGTCCGTCTGCGGGACAGGCCTTGCTGGCAGGGTTCTGCCAGCCAACCAGAACTCAGCTTAGGCAGCATCCTTTGAATTATACCAGCAAGGGATGAGGTAGTAAGGTGTATGAGTTCCTGGTCCACGTGTCCATCAGGGTGCACGGTCGCAGGAGAGGGACAGAGGGAGCCTGCAGCAATGTGAACAGCAAAGCTGGCTTCCTTCTCAGCCTCAAGGTTGGTTATACCACATCCAGCCAGGAAACCCCTCAGGGAATGCCCATGCCCCAGCCCTGCAGCTGGTCCACACTGGGAGCTGGACTCCACCCCAGGTCCTCACAGCGCTCAGCTTCCTAAACCTAAGTGGACGCATAGTTCACTGCCTCCTAGAGTACCGTGACTCCCATGAAGGATTTCTACCTCAATTAGTGGAGATAATTCTGAATTCTGGGCATTTGAAGGAACCAGAGATAAAGCCAATTGTAAATTAGGAAGCTAACTTCGGAAACAGGGACACCCACTATGCTGGCCTCTGCTGGTCTGAGCAGTGCACCCCGGTCATGTGTGCTTGCACGCTTGTGTGATTGGTGCACCTGAATTCTGTCAGTCCCGCGGCTACACACTAACTGTGGCACAGTTGCAAGCCTGCATTGTGTGGACACTGAGAATCACCAGGAGCCCCTTGCGCTGATTGCTCTAACCCTCCTGCACACAGATAGGGCAGGTGGTGCCTTCTGGGCGGACAGAACAGGGCCAGTGCTTCACCATCGCCCACTGCAGCCACCTCTCCTCTCTCCCCACAGCACCCTTTCTCCCTGCCTGCTGCCTGGGTTAAGCCCAAGCTGCATCCCCCTTTGCTGTCCAGTGCCATGCTGCCCTCCCGCCTGTCTCTGCCCTCCCTTCTGCCCCTCCCACCATCCCTGCCTGCAGCCACTTGCAGTGAGGGGAGCCACACCCAGCGCCCATGATCCCAGCCCTGGCCCACAGCCCAATTGCCACCAGCCTCTCCCTTCCCAAGGGTCCGGGTTCTAGAGTCTGTTTCCTGGGAGCAATCCCACATTCAGGCACCAGTGAATATGCTCATTTATAATTCATGCTCAATCTTAGAAAGTGGATTTACTTTAATAAAAACTAAAGATACAAATCCAAGGCTTTTAAGATACTAGATAGAGACTGGTGTGAAAAGCAGTCCGACTCCACACAGTGATGAGTTGACTGGTTTCCTCCCCTGCACAGGCTGCTGGCTTCCTTTCACTCTTTGTTTAACTCTTGAGAATCAATGTATGCAAATGCAAGTATTTTTGCTACACAGATTTTTAAGGTAGCATTTTGCTCTTCAAAAGTAAATTTGTTATACCAGTGGAAACACTGAATGATTTTCCTTCCACATAAATAAAATACCTATTATACACCTCTATTCTACAGTTTCCATATTTTACTTTGAAATTAGTTTCAAAGTGTCAGTAATAAAGACTTAATTCGTTTTCTAGCAAACACACATTTCCTGTTAAGAGCAACCCCTAATTCTTTAGCTGTCCCCTGTTGATTAAAGTTTGCTCCGCTCACTGGTGTTCATTTGTCTTTGCACAGAGCTGACTCTGTTTCCTGGTTGAATATCCTCTCTGGGAAAGGCTGTGCCACTGTGTGGTCCATTTTAAATGTAGCAGCGCAGGGGCTGGGGATTTAGCTCAGTGGCATAAGTGCCTGCCAGGCAAGCGCGAGGTTGTGAGTTCAATCCCTGGTACAAAAAGAAAGAAGAAAGAAAGAAAGAAAGAAAGAAAGAAAGAAAGAAAGAAAGAAAGAAAGAAAGAAGAAAGAAAGAAAATGTAGCAGCGTGTGCCACGTGTTCAGCTTCACCCAGGCATTGTCTTTCAAGTATCTAGTTCTTTGGGGAAAGACTGAAGGTGCTGTCTCCTGGGGACATGTGTGTCCCTGCTTTTTGATATGAAAACAGCTGTGGATTGTGTCTGGAGAGAAATGGCTCAGAAAGTAAGATGGTGTCACATCCTCGAATAGGAGCTGTGCATGCAGAGCAGGCCTCGCTGTGCGGTGAGGCACTATACCGTGCACCCCAGCCACTTCCAGGCTGAGCCCAGCCCTCACAATCCTTCTACAGCAGCCATTGGCTCCGCTTTGAGTGTAAATCCCAAGGCAGAATCACCTGGTGACCAGTACTACAAACAGATCCCCGAGAGAGGTGATTTCTAGACTTCCATCAGTGGACATGGATATACACTTAGTGACAAGAGTGGAGAGAAAGAGGAGAAGGACAGAGAGAGACCCGCCCCTTCAGTCTCCCTGGAGGTGACCAAGCAATCCCTATGCTAAAAATTAGTGACTAAAGACAGGAACTAACCACTTGTCCTGCTCGTGTAGGAAGACTTCAGTCACCTACAATTGACAAAGACAATCCTGCTTCCCAGAATGGCCCTGCAAATGAAACACAGACTCTTTCTGTGCTCTTGTGAGCTGGCTGTGGGGGCAAAGGTTGCAGCAGATGGAGGCCAACACCATTAGCCATGGGCCATGAGGAGACCCTGGGTGACCTGCCGATTTCCAGGGAACACAGGTGTGTGTTTGGAGCCTGCCTGTCCTCCCACGACATGGGATAGAAAACATCAGCATCTGTGGGGTGCAGCGTCAAAGAGACCATGAGATTTCTTGGCCAAAGACATTCAGATTTAGGCTAACCAAACCCACAGACTAGGTGCTAGTTTACAGGAGCTAATGAGAGTGTAGGCACCCGTGAAGTGGCCCCACAGGAGATAATCAGGCAAGTCCTAGCTGGGGATGCTACAGCTCCCAGCTCCATCTCTTTAAAAGCCCTTCGTGTCTAGAAAAAGGTCAGGGAATAGGGCTGCTGCAGAGCAAGGGACAGGAACGAAGATAACCAAGGGCAGGCAGACTGGACCGGAGATTGGTGATGGGCACACCAGGCCTTTGCGGGAACCACAGGGGACGTCACCTGCCCATCAGTCTGGGAAGACATGGGCAGGGAGGGGAAGAGATGAAATGAGCCTCCCAAGAGGTGTCCAGATGTCCAAGGCCCCCTAAACCCTTACCATAACCCCACTGCTACCCGAGGATGCCCCTGATGGCTGCCTTTCCTTGAGCTCTGAGCACCAGGCATGATGTCAGTGGATTCTGAGGAGTTTTTCTCTGACTGAGCTCCAGCACTGACACTCGGCTGCACAACCATTGGAGACTTGGACTGAGCCCTGCGATGATGGCGTCTCCTGCCTGGGTCTTCATCGGGCCCCATGCAGACCTGAGGTGGAAAGTGGACAAGTAGTGTACCACAGAAATGTCACTGGTGCAGCGGGGGTGAGGCGGGGAGGAAGACAGTTCTGGGAGGAGCACATGAGCCGTCCTATGCCAGACACTGGCTCACCATGACCTCAACCCTCCACAAACTGCCAAAGCCTGGTGTACTTGCGTCCCCAGGCCAAGGAGCTACGTATTTGTCTCCATCTCCTGACTGTGACCAGGGGAGAGCTGCCTGCCAGGCACTAACTCCCTGTATCTCTGTCCACCTCTACACACCCAGCAGTCCCACCACTGCGTATGTAAGGAGCAACTGGAACTGCTGTGCAGAGAGGAGTCTGCTTCCTGTGTCCCCACGGTCTGGATATGGAAGTGAACCAAGTGTCCTCTATGAATGAGTAGATCTGGAAAATGTAGGAAACCCTCAGTGGGACACATGCCAGCCTCAGGAACCCCAGGGAAGTGCTGCCACCTGCAACGACACTGACGAGCCTGGACATGGAGTGACATGAGCCTGGCACACACAGCCACACCCCATGTGACCTCACTTGTGGGGGCTGAAGAAGGGGGATGTGGAGAAGTAGGAGCCCTGTGTGGCTATGCTGCCTGGGGCAGTGCAGTCAGCGAGGCAGGAGGGGACTAGGAGAGGGTACAGGGCAGACGGGAAGCGATGACTACAGTTAACTGTGTCTACTTCAAAACAGCTGAAGTATAAGCTCTTCTCGCCATGAAGAAGTGCTGATCTGAGGTGAAGGCCACTTGACCTGAGGTAAAGACCAGACCTGACCAGTCCACAGAGACTGCACATGCAGAAACCACCCTTACAGCCAAATAATATACACACATCATCTGTCAGTTGAAAATGAAACCAAACTTTTAAAACACGCTGTGCTCCTGTGTTTATTGCAGCTCTGCTCGCCACAGCCCAGATGTGGAGACAACTGACTGAGGTGTCCACGGTAGATGAACAAGGTGCGAGAAAACACTGCCCGCAGAGCAGGGGAGTATCACTAGGTGTAAAAAGGAAGCAATCCTCTGTTCACAGCATGGGGCCTTGAGGACTTGCTGTGAAGTGAAATGAGCCAAACCCAGAAAGACAGCTACTCCGGGTCTCCCTCACTGTCAAAGCCCAAAAATGTCAGCCTCATAGATGAGGAGGCAGCACAGCAGCCACCAGACACTGGGAGAGGGAGGGGGAGGTGCTGCAGAGAGGGGAAACAGGTACAAAACTCCCTAGGAGCCGGTGCTGGAGCTCTGCAGCACTGGGGCAGCTGCAGTCTCGGAGCATTTAGAGCATGTTTCAGAGTGGGTGGAGCAAATGGGACAGCTGGTCACCCCCGTCTGATCATTACATGTTGCACACTTGTGTCACTACGTCTGCACCTGTAAACATGCATTCATACTACGCCCAGATTGAAAGCCTTCAGAGGCAGTGAGAATTTGAGGTCCATTGTTAAATGATAAACGGGTTCGGTTCAGGGAGTAAAGGGCCCACGTTCTGGGCCCCAGCATCCCTGTGAAGTAAAGCAGGCTCACTGCTGGTGAGAGGCTTTGGATTTAGGGTTATTCCTGGACCATTATTCCTGGAATGTCAGCATGCAGACAGCACACTGGGACCGGCAGGGTCTGTCCCAAAAACAGGCTGGGCCCGGGGTCTGTGTCGCAGCAGCTGCAGGTGCTGTCCCGTGCGGTTCTGCTCCCCATATGCAGAGAAGCGTGGAGTAGGACTCCCATGTGTCCCCAATCAGAGGTGAGGAAAAGGGCTGCCGAGCATCATCAAAGCCTCCTGCAGCCAGGAGGAAGCAGTGCCGTGGCATGGCCGCTGCGATTCTGTGGCTTCCAGCACACCATCAAGGGTCCCAGCTCAGGGCAGACAAGGAGAAGCCCAGTGTGAGACAGATCAGGAAGAATCCCAGGCAGAGGGCTTGGGGGAGGTGGGCTAGGCCGAAGCCACAGCAGGGCTGCTGGGAGTACTCAGAGCTTCGAAGGCCGGTAGGGTCGGAGTAAGAAGGGCTGAGAGGCCAGTGATGCACGGGCAGACTGGGTTTCAGAAGGAGGGCAGGCCTGGCGTAAGGCAGATTATCGCTTGGTGTGGCCCCACTTGGCTCAGCTGGCTCATGCAGCACATGTTTTATCTGCTTTGCAGCCCCTCTCACCCTCTCTTGGTTGGTTTTCATTCTGAAAAAGCTGCAAAGCTGCAAGGAATCATGATACAGCCCACGGCTTCTTTTGTGGTTCTCACAGCTGCTTCCCAGTGAGCATTCCTCAGTCAAAATTCACGGGCCCAGAGAGGTTCGGACTTTGGAAAATTTCAGATTTTGGAAAATTTGCGGACTTCACCAGTTGGGCACCCTGCTATGAAAATGCAACTTCTGAAGGGCTTTGCCACTGTGATGACAAAGCCACTGCCTCCCCAAGAGGTTAGTGCAGAGCTGGCATTCTGGCTTTCTAAGTGCTTTTCCAAAATCTAGCTTTAAAATATAGTATTTTAACCTACTTGAGATTTATTATAGTGTTTGTCACATTCTTGTCTGTGTTTTCCTATGTTTCATTACCATTATATTACCCTAAGAGCATCTATCCAATAACGGCAGTTATACTAGTACTTTGCTGTGCTTAATTTAATATTCACTGTATTCATAGTCACCTTCCAATGTGTGTGTCTGATTCAGAATATCTACTTGCATCATTTCATATCATTTTAACTGCCATAAGACCTAATTAAAAGTAAAAGTACGCCGTGTGATAGATAAGGTTCAGTGTTGTAAAGCTGGAAATTTACTGCAAACTAATATACCAATTAAATGTTTCTAAGCAAAATTTCCATTAGATTTAAAGTTGACATGTAATTAATAATGTGCACATACTGTCATGTGTCCATTAGTTTTTAACAGAATTTGATGAAGTCATTCTAAAAAAGGGTCAAGCACCAAGAGGGCTTTGAAATGGATTAATAAACAAGGGCAGCCACCCAAGACAACCATAGAGAACGATGAATCTTTATGCTATAAGGAGAGAGGAGACCAGACACGTTAGCACACAGCTAACGTGTGCAGAAGGCATGTGGCCTGTACCCTAGGCTTTGGAGCTCCAGGGCCTGGCATATCTGCATGGGACAGAAGAAGGGCACTCCTCCTGGCTGCCTGGGGTGAAGCCCCAGCCAGGACCCCTCCAGGGAACAGCTCATACCCACTGCCATCTCTGTCAACGACCTCCCAGAGGCCCTAAGCCACCAAAGACCAGCATGAGGACATGTGTTGCACAACTGTTCACATCCACAAGAAAATGAATGCATGCCATTGTCCCACATAGAGGAGCCTGTGATTAAACCACTGAGCATCCATCATGCACAGGAAAGCAAGTTAGATCTGCACAGCCTTGTGGGTATACAAAGCACTTGCTGTTCACAGCACAGTCAACACTGTTTGTTAAACCCCTAAGTACACAACACACACCAGAGGTGGGGAACCTCTTCAAACAGCCAGTGAAAGGACCACCAGGGGAGGCAGAGAATGCACAGAGCCCCACCCCAAGGGGTGAGCTTGGCCATCCTTTCCTCTCACTTCTCTTCTAATGAGGGAGAGGCAGCTGCAGCCAGCATAGACCAAGCGAACCCAGAGAAGTCTGTGTGCTGCTCCTTGGTGCATGTGGCACTGGTCTAGTGTGACTGAGCCCGGCTTTGAGCCCCCGGCACTCTTGTGGCCCCCTCCTAACCTCCTTTCTGTCTGTCTGTCTGTCTGTCTGTCTGTCTGTCATTCTGTATTCCTGGTTCTACTTCTGCATTTTTCCAAGAAGAGCAAGGTTTCGCTTGGGGCCAAGTGACCATGGGGACCGGCCTGACTGTGACTGAACACTCAGGTCATGGGTCCTGCTCCAAGTTTCCCATTTAACTCTGTAGAGTAAGTGATTACCCCTCTGCAGAGCACGCAAGGTCTCGCACCATCACCTCTGCCATTCCTGTCTTCACTGCCTGTGGGCACATTTGTCCAGGGCCCCAGTGGTCATGTATGGTCCTTATTTCATCTGGATTTCATCTGGATGGTCCTTATTTCATCAGGAATAAGACAAATACCTGCATGCAGAGGCCCCAACAGCAGGTCCACTGAGGACGGGGCTCTGCAGCGACATGCGTCCCTAGGTTCTAGGTACACGTGGGTGCCTGACATCCACCCATGCAAGCAGACCACGCTCCATCCCAGTTCAGGATGTCTACAGGCATCACAGCATCTGCACACCATGTCCTCACAGCTGCTGCTGGAACCTGGGGCAGAGACCCTGAGATTTCCTGGTTGTCTCACAGGCACTTTCACAGGCTGACAGGAAGTGAGATCTGTGGCAGCTCCTATCTCCTCTGTCTGCCAAGGTCCCTGCCCAGTTAATCCAGATGTCTGATGCAGGTAGGAAGGGAAATCAAGAAAACTAAAGAAAGCCACAATGAACCCTTGGCATCTGAGACGTCAGCCCAAGCTCATCTCCTGTCCACCTGCTGGGCATGGGCTCCTGTTGGGGGCAGATGGTCTCAGGGTACAGCCAGCGGGGCTGTGCCATCCTTCCTGCAGGCTTTATCTGCATGCCTCAGCCCTGCAGGTTTTCTGGCTTGTGAACAGATATTTGGCGCAAATTAACTTCCTCTCTTTGAGAAATGGAGCGTGGAGACAGAGCTCTGCATGCCTACGGGCTGTGGAACAACAGTGCCGCTGAGGACGGCACAGGGTCGATCTGCTCAGGTAGGTGTGACAGCAGCAAACACTCTCCCTGGGAGACTCGATCCTGCAGGAGTAAGACAGATAATTCCGGCCATCCTCAGTGACCCCAAAGCTGGCAGAACTCCAGCACCATTCCAGGAAGACATTTACAAATGCAGCCAGCTCCCTGGCCGTACAGCAGCCATCCCTGCGGGCAGGCTGGACACTAGGAGGAGGAGAAGAGTTGTGTGCAACTCCATCCCTCAGTCACTCTGCAGGCACAACTTGCCAGTCGCCCACCTGCCCTGTGCCATCAGGCGGAGGTGTGGACAGGAAAGCCAGGCAAGCTCTGGAGGAAACAGTGGAGTCACTGCTGCTGATGGGCTGTGGCTGGGCATAGGGAGCTCGGGGCCCAGCATAGAGGCCCAGAGAGACAGTGGGAACCTTGCAGGAGGGGGCTCTTCCTTAGGGCACTGGGTACTTTCTGCAGGTGTCCTGGGAGCAACTGTCCAGGACAGCAAGCACAGGCCTCCACCTGCCCCAGCCGGCACCTGCCCCGGCTCTCTCTTCATGAAGCACACTGCCGCCCTTCATGCCCAGGAAGTCTCCCAGAAAGCAGCATCTCAGGCTGTCCGTTTGGGACCCGAAACTCCCGGACCATACAGTGGCCTGAGCTGTTTGGATTGAAAGTCTGCGCGGACCTGCATCTCAGCGCGACTCTTTGGGACTGGTAAGCACGCCCTTCATCCGCAGGGAACTGCCTGGAGATCGGCATCTGGGCCAGGTGTGTTTGGGCCCGTAGCCCCACCCTTCATGCCCAGGA
>PVJX010027529.1:0-24784 GCA_004027295.1 Dolichotis patagonum | reverse complement strand
GGAGACTGTTCTCCTTCAGCGCTTGAATTACTTTACTCCAAGCTCTTCTTGACCTGATGGTCTGTGTCGAGAAGTCTGCCATGATTTTGATGGGTTTTCCTTTATAGGTGATCTGTTTCTTTTCTCTGATGGCTTTTAATATTCTGTTCTTATATTGAATTTCTGGGATCTTGATTATTATGTGTCTGGGTGTAGCTCTGGGTTGTAGGTGGCTGGAGTTCTGTATGCTTCATACTTCTGCATATCATTTCTTTTTTCTATGCTTGGAAAATTTTCTTTAATAATTGCTGTGAATAGCCTTTGTAATTCCTCTGGTTTGATTCCTGCTTCTTCATTCACATACTTTATTCTTAAGTTATAGATCCTCTTGTTGTCTTCCAGTCTTTGTAACTTTACTGCCTGCTCCCTTGTTATTTTTAAGAGATCTTCCCTTTCATGACCCCACATTGCAAGCCTGTGTTCAATTTTTGATAGTCTATCTTTGGTTTCTTTTAAGCAGTTTTGCCAGCTTTCTATGGAGTCTTTAGTTTCCTGATAATCTCTTTGAATCTGTTTCATAAATTCTAGGTTTCTCCTGAATTCTTCATTAAATTTTTCTCTCCATTTGTGTTCCTCCATTCTTCTGTCTGTGCCTTCTTGAGAGGTGCCCAGCCCTTCTTTTATTAATCTACTTATCTCTTGTTTAATTTGAATTAATATTTCAGTTTTGGTCCTGCTTACGAGGTCCTGAAGATATCTCTTTATGTCCGCTAACACTGTGCTTGATGTTGCATTATTGGTGCCCTCAATCTCTTTTGTATTTACATCTCCTGGATCAATGTTCTCAGGGTTGGGGGCTGGGAGTTGTTTCTTATTTCTCCCTTTCGTCATGTTTTTGGTTCCTTCCATACAAGTGTACAGTGTAATTCCCAGAACCTTTTCTTGTTGTTTAAGTCTCCTCTAGAGGGCGCAGCCTAGGAGCTTTAGCCCTCTTCAATAGGTTATCAGAGATTAGAGTTCACCGACGGGCAGTGTGCACTAGCTCCTCCCCTCCGGGCCAGTCAACTCCTGCAGGCCTTCACTGCATCAGTGTGCACTGATCTCAGGGAAGTATTGTAGCGACTCACTATCTCCCTGCCAGGGGCGCGGCCTAATCCAAGCAGATCCCACCAATCCGCTCGGCGAGGGGAGCAACCAGCTGAAGCCACTTTCTTATGGAGTTAGGGCTGTCCTGCCCAAATCCAACATGTCGTCCAGTCGGTTACCCCTTTTCTGTGGGAGGGTCCCATTCCCACCACTCACCACGTGCCAATATCAGTCCTGAGAACTGCAGGACTCCCCGAACTCTGACTTCAGTGAGGTTGCAGTGGGAATTCACGGTGCCTCCGGGTGGGTCGAGCGCAGTGTCGGTCCAGGCAAGCTGGATGCAGGGCTGTTCAGCTCCGCTCTCCGGCGGCTCAAGCCAGTCGCTTCAGCGAGGATCGCTTGTTCAGGTCGGGCAGGAATTCAGGCGACTCGAGGAGGGTGCCGTGCTCGCTGATCTTATCTTCACTAATAGTAGCCCCAAGACCTCATATTCGAGTGGTTTTTTGCACTTTAGTTTCTTCGTGGGTTGTGAGAATCCATCTCTCTCTGTTTGGGTCTTTCCAGGGTGTTTTATTCTGGCATTTGAGCTGTCTCTCTCAGAGAGGGTCTCTCTCCTGCTACCTACCAGCCCGCCATCTTGTTCCAGCCCCGAGGATAAGTTAATACATACCACTTAATAACCATTGTTATGATTCGTTGTTATGGCTGATACGTTGTGTCAACTTGAGAAGTTTAACTGACAGACTCAATAGGGAGCCAGGGTTCTTACTTTGTAAATATCCTCATCCTGTGCAAAGGAGGGCAAAGCGATTTTATGAGTGCTACCTTTACCCTGAAAGGAGGGGGTTGGCTGTGTACAATATAAGGGAGGAGAAGAGGTTTGTTTTCTCCTTTTTGCTCTGGCTGCTGCCTTGAAGTGTTGCCCCAGTGCCATGCCACCCTGCCTTGGAACTAGCTGATTATGGACTGAAACCTCCAAAAATTATAAGATAAATAAACCTTTCCTTCCTTCATTTGGGGTGTCAGGTATTTTGTCCCAGCAATGAGACAAAGTAAAAGTAACCAAGACAAAACTAGTGTCTATATGTTCCCCCAAAGCCTCATGCAGTCATAGGTGGGGATTTTCAGAGGTGGCTAGATCTAGAGTGTATGACAGTAGAAATGATTTGTGATGCATTGCTGGGCTCAATGGCACTAGGATTAAGCATGTGAGTGCCACCGGCCCTAAGGATCCTGGATACGATATAAAGGACAAAAAAATGCTGTTGAAGTCCCTCCCTTGTTGCTTTTGCTACCTTGTGGGTAATGTGAACTGTTATTTACAGTTCTCCTCTGCCAAGCTACTCTGCCTTGGAGCCACCAATTATGAACTGAAAAATCTACAAACTGTGAGCCTTGCCTCCCTTAACTTGTAGGTATTAGATTTTTTATCTCACCAAAGAGAAAAGTAAATAAGGCGTCAATGTAAATGGTCTCAATTCACCAATGAAAAGAAACAGATTGGCAGAATAATCAAGAAGCAATATCAAAGAATATACTGCATACAAGAAACACAATTAACCAGGCATGGTGGCACATGCCTGTCATCCCAGCACTCAGGAGGCTAAAGCAGGAGGGTCAGTAGAGTTTGAGGCCAGCCTGGGCTACATACATAGTGAACTCAAGACCAGCCTGAACTACACAGCAAGACCTTGCTACAAAACTAAAACAAAATAAAACATTTAATTCAAAAAGAAAGTCATGGGCTGGGGATATAGCTCAGCAGCATAGTGCATGCCTGGCAAGTATGACGTCATGAGTTTGATTCCTGGTACCAAAAAGAAAAAAGAAAAATTCATAGACTGAAAGTCAAAAGATGTAAAATAATACTCCATGTGACAGGAATCCAGAAAAAAAAAAAGCAGGTGTAGGTATTCTATTTGGAGACAAAGTGAATTTCAAGCCCAGACAGATTAAGAGAGATAAGGTCACCACATCCTTGTGAAGGGACAATTCAAGAGAGAAGAGATAATAATCATAAATATATATCCACCAAATACCAGTGTATCCAACTATATAAAACAAAGTTATAATGGACATGAAAAATCAAAACACTAATACAGTTTTAAGGGAGGACTCTGACTCTCAGTTGTCACAGACAGATAACTGGACAAAAAACAACAAAGAAATATCAAAACTGAGCCAAACTTTTGAACAAACACACTTAGTAGATGTCTATAGGATGTTTCACCCCACAACATCAGAATACACATTCTTCTCAGCTGCACACAGGACATTCTCCAAAATGGACCACATACTAGCTCATAGAGTATGCTTACATAAATGTAAAGGAGTTGGAATTGCATATTATCAGACCATAGTGCAGTGAAATTGGAAATCAATGGCAAAAGAAAGCACAAAAGCTTCATAAACACATGAAAATTAACACCCTCCTAAACAATCAATGAGTCACACATGAAATTAAAGAAGAAATTAGTTTCTATAATTAAACAATAATGCCATTACAATATACAAGGAATTATGGGACACAATGAAAGCAGTCCTATGAGGGAAATTTGCAGCAGTGAATTCTCATATCAGAAAAACAGATTAGGCTCAAAGAACCTAATGTTGAATCCCAAGCTTCTAGCAAAAAACAGTAAGGTGCAAAGCTCATACAAGGGAGAAAATTATAAATATCATAGCAGAAATGAATGCAATGGACACTAAGAAAACAATATAAAGAATCAATGAATCAAACAGTTGGTCATTTGAAAGATTAAATAAAATTGACAAATCTTAGCCAGCCTGATCCAAAAAAAAGGAAAGAAAAGACTCATTCATTCAATTACGATGAAAAGGGTGAAATCATAACAGTTCTTGTAGAAATCAAGATCATCAATATCTACTTTGAGAACCTGAATTCTAATAAGATGAAAAACACAGAACAGACAGATTCATAGACATATGAACTTCCAAAGCTGAATGAAGATATAAAGATTCTAAACAACCCAATTTTTTAAAAAACCCAGTATTAGCCAATGAAATTGAAGATATAATTAAAAACCTACCAAAAGAGAGAGAGAGAGAGAGAGAGAGAGAGAGAGAGAGAGAGAGGGAGAGAGAAAGAAAGAAAAGGAAAGAAAGAAAGAAAGAAAGAAAGAAAGAAAGAAAGAAAGGCCCAGGCCATGATGGGTTCATTGCTGAATTCCATGAGAAACTTAGAGAAGTCCTAATGTCACTACTTCTCAAACTCTTTAAAGAAATTGGAAAAAAAAAAAAGAATTGAAAGGGAAACAATTTTCCCAAAGTCATCCTTGGAATCAAATATTACCCTGATACCAAAACCAGAGAAAGGTTCAACTGAGCAAGAGAAGTGCAACCCAGTCTTCCTAATGAATATGGATGGAAAAATCCTCAATAAGATAGTGGCAAACATTCATCCCAGGGATGCAGGAATGGTTCAACACATGCAAATCTATAAATGTAAGACACCACATTAACAGAACCAAGGACAAAAACTTTATGATCATATTAATAGATGCAGAAAAAGCATTTGACAAAATCTAACATCCATTCATAATTTTTTTAAAAACACCAAAAATTGAAATAGATGGTCTATATCTCAACCTGATAAAAGTCATCTATGACAAACCAACAGCCAACATCATATTAAATGGACAAAAACTGAAAGCTTTCACTCTAAGATTGGGAACAAGGTTGTCCACTACCACTGTTACTCAATATAGTTCTGGAACCATTAGGCAGAACAATTAGACAAGAGAAAGAAATAAAAGGAATAAGGACAGGAAAAGAAGAAGTTAAGTGATGATTATTTGTGGATGACATGATACTCTACATAGAAGAAACCAAAAATTCCACCAAAAAACTTCTGGATTTAATAACCAAATTCAGTAGCATAGCTGAATACAAAATCAGCACTCAAAGATCAGTAACATTCCTGTAAACAAATTACAAACACACTGAGAGAAAAATGAGGGAAGCAACACTTTTCACAATAGCAACCAAATCAAAAAATTCTAGGAATCAATTTAACAAAGGAAATAAAAGACCTCAACATTGAAAATTACAGGGATTTAGCTCAATGACAAAAGTGCCTGCCTGGCAAGCACAAGGTTGTAAGTTCAATCTCTGGTACAAACAAACAAACAAACAAACAAAAACAAACCTAAAGATTACAGTACTCTGAAAAGGAGTTCAAGAAGTTAGAAAGATATCTCTTGTTCTTGGATAGGAAGAACCAATATAGCAAAAATGGCCATGCTCCCAAAATTGTTACATAGATTTAATGCAATCCTGATTAAAATACCAACAGCATAGCTCACAAAATTAGAGAAAACAATCTTAAAATTCATTTGGAACTAGAAGAGACCTAGAATAGCAAAAGCAATTCTGGGCAACAAAGGCACAGCAGGGGGCATTGCAATCCCTACCTCAAGACTATACTAAAAGCTACTGTGATAAAAACAGCATGGTACTGGAAAAAATGGACCCAAAAATCAATGGAACATATGAGAAGATTCAGAAACAACTCCAGACACAGTCATCAACCTTGTCTTTGGCAAAGGAATGAAACATCTTCAATGGAAGAAATGGTACTGGAAAAACTGGCTTTTTACATGCTGAAGATTAAAACCAAACCCATTTCTTTCACCAAGCACTAAACTAAAATTGAAATGGATCAAAGACCTAAATATTAAAACAAGCACTAAATGTGCTGGAAGATAAAATAGGTAGAATTGTTGACACTGCTGTAGGCAAAGACTTAATAAACAAAATCTTGATCACACAGCAACTGTCATAAAGAATCAACAACTAGAATCTCATCTTATTAAAAAGCTTTTGCACAGCACAAGAAACTACCGAGTGAACAGACAATCCATAGTGTGGGAAAAAAAATTTGCCAGCTGTTTCTCAGACAAAAAACTAATATATAGAATACATAAAGAACTCAAAAAATCAGAACCCCTCAAATTTAAAGACCTAGTCAAAAAATGGGCATTTGAAGTAGATACTTCTCAGAGAAAGAAGTATAATCAGCAAGTAAGTATATGGAAAAATGTTCAGCATCACTGTTTATTTCAAGAGGTACAAATTAAAACCATGTTGAGATTCCATCTTCAGAAAGAATAGCTATTATTAAGAAATCAACCAATAACAAATGTGAGGCTGTGGGTGAAAGGAACCCTTCTCCACTGCTGGTGGGAGCGTAGAATGGTGCAGTCACTGTGTAAATCAGTGTGGAGTTTCCTCAAAAACTAAAACTAGTGGTTCCATTTGACCCAGATATTCCCCTTCTTTGTATCTTCCTGAAAGAATTAAAAAGCATCATGCCGCAATGATATATGCACACCCATGTTTATAGTGGCATAATAGCTAAGTCTTGGAAACAGGCCAATTACCCATCAACCAATGCATGGGTAAAGATACGGGATTTTTTGTACAATGGAGTAATGTTCTACCATAAAGAAGGATAAGCTTGAGACATTTCTAGCTAAATGGATGCACCTTGAGGCCAGACTCTTAGTGAAATAAATTGGACACATGTAAATACTGCATTGTTTCTCTGGCATGAGAAACCAGAAGTGTAAATAAGGATCCAAGTGTATAACAGATACCGGGAAATGGGAAGAAAATGTTCAAATGAGAAGAGGAACAAGGGAGGGAGCCAGGGGAAGGAAAGAAGGAATAAGAAGCAAAAGAGAAGGGAAAAATGGAAACAAAGCTCTTTAAGGAGGGGAAGACAGGCTGAAGGGAGTGGAAAGGAATGGTAAAAAAGGAACAAGATCTATCACGTACAGACACAAATTCCCTATGATGAACGTTATCAGTATGTATATCTAAAATGTACCAATAAAAACTACTATAAAAGAAAAGAAACTACTAAAAAAGAAAAACTACTATAAAAGAAAAGGCTTCCCACTCATTCTCAAATACCCACAGATTGTTTTACCAGAGGGGAAGCCAAGGGCTGGAGAAGTCAGTGTCCATTAGGTTAACAAATTAAAACAGGAAACAACACTCCCTAACCAGGGGCCAAATGAAGGCAAATCAGTTCAGGAAGCATTTGTTGAGTGTCTACTACATTCCCTGGCTCCTGTCCTTAAGGAGCTCACAGTCCATGAGAGGGAAAAAAATGCACAGAAGAAAACCCTAAACTAGGCAGGCAGACAGGCAGAAGGATGGAAGATGAGTGGAGGTCCATGGGAACCCAAGGGAGGCGTTGTGTGAGCTGACAGTGGGGCCACGCCCTCATGGAATCAGGGTTAGAGGAGGAAAAGAGGTTCCGTGGAAAACACCCAGCCTACCCCAGTTCAGATCCTCCTGCCGTGTCTGCATCACGGTTCTGTAGGGCTGCTTTGGCTGGGCCTGGCCAGCACGCTGACCCGAGTACTCAGAGAAGCTGGAGTAGCCTTGGCATCACTCCGGAAACAAGCGGAAAGGGCAAGGCTCAACCTCCTGGGGCGGGACCCAGGACAGAGCAGGCAAGGAGAGGACAAAGTGGCACTGTGGGAAGAGATCCTGCTAGCCAGGTCACTGAGAGCTTTTGTGGCCCTTTCAGGGTGTGATCCCAGAGAGACCTTGTCACCATGTCCTGTGAAGGAATGCTCTGTGGTATATTCCTGGCTCAAGGCGTTTACACAAGCCTTGTGTTTGACTCACTATTCAAGTACAAGAGCAGAAGCCAGGTATGGTGGTGCACACTTGTAATCCCCGCACTCTGGGAGACTGAGGCAGGATGATTCCAAGTTCTAGCTCAGCCTGAGCAACTTAGTGAGACCTTGTCTCAAAACTTAAAAAGAACTGGAAACATGGCCCAGTGCAAAGACCCTGGATTCAATCTCTTGTACTGGGAGGAAAAAGGCAATATTCACCCCTCTACTTCCCATAGGCTGGACACGTGAAATGACCGTGTTAATAACCCTCTCATGAGCCCACACACTACGGGTGGGAGCCACAGTGTGAAGGCCCATGTTTTCTACAAGGAGTCACCCCTAAGCCCAGCGAGGAGGTGGAAGTTCTATGGCACTAGTGACATGGTCTCTGGAGTTCTACAGGATTGCTGAGGTTTAGGGGAGCTGGCAACTGAAAAATGACTGAAAAGGAGAAAAGCGCACACTTTACAGTCACGCACTGCTTTGGGAAGGGTCTGGCTTGGAATTCAGACCAAACCCCAAACCGAGGCCTTTGATTCTGCTACTTCCTTTACCCCATGCGCACCTGAAGGCCTGCTGTGTTCTGGGAAACCAACTAGCTGTGTGAACTTTGGTAAACGGCTTTTTTAATCTCGATTTTTCTCATCTGGGAAACCAAAAAAGGTATATATTCCCTGACCCATTTTCAAAATTAGATTGAAATAGGTATATTGTAAAGGACACATTGAAAGCGTCAGCTCCAAAAACTAAACAGTAGGGGGCAGTTTAGGGACCGAGTTTCCCCCTGACTGGTCTCGCTTGATTCCTGATAAGCCTGGGCAGCCCTGTCCTTTGGTTGGGTGTCCCGATTGGTTCTAGCTTTGTTCTCTCTTCCTGAGAACTCTCAGCCAGGCATTCACACCCCCACCAGCGGGGCCGAGAAGACAGTGGAAGATAAACAGCTTTTCCCGCAGCTGACCGGCAGACCTGGACCGCTAGTTGAGAGAAGCCGCTCTTGAATCCCCAGCAGTTGATCAGACTGGTGCTGTTTGTCCTGGTGATCACTCTTGTTAGCCAAGGCCTGTCCCGATGTACCGTGTACAAAGGCAATGGGCAAACATTGGTTTCTCTCTGTCACTGAAGAAACACAGGCTTTGTTCTTCTGTGGGGTCCTTCCCAACAGAAGCCTTCCTCAGGATCATCTGGGCTCACCTGGACATTTTCCTTGAAGGACTTCTTACAAATGACTCTAGGATCCTGCCTCTCCCTGACCCATGGCTCACAAGCTCGTCACTTGTCTTCACCACAAGCAGTCAAAGCTGCTGTTGACCTGATTCCACAGAAAAGGAATGACTTTACTAAATGCATACTGGGAGGCCAGAGCTTCTAGAATAATACCCAAAAGGCTGCTGCAGGAGTGCCTGATGCGGAAGCCACAGCTACTGTGAGCTGCCAAGAGCCACTTTCATGACTGTTACCACAGAAGACAGGCTGGCACCTATGACAACCGCCCAAGCAAGTCCGGTGTCTTGGCCACCATCTTCTCAGGACAGGCACAAGCCTGTGCAATGTTCTTCCTCATATCTGTCAGCTGCAACTCAAAATACCATTCCTGTATAAATACCATTCAGTAAATTCCATATTGCAGACTTTCAGTGCAACATGTTGTTTTGTTTTGAGTTTAGGGATTAGGGCTGGGGATTTAGCGCAGTGGCATAAGCACCTGCCTGGCAAGTGCAAGGTCGTGAGTTTGATCCCCAGTACCGCCAAAAAAAAAAAAAAAAAAAAAAGAGTTTGGGGATTGAACCCAGGGCCTTTGCACTGAGCTAAATCCAGCTACATTTTTTACATTTTGAGACAAATCACTAAGTTGCTCAGGCTGGGCTTGAGCTTGTGATCCTCCTAGTTTAGGTTCCCAAAGTAATGCAAAGTTTTTATTATCTGTCTTTAAGCAGAAATCCTAAAGGCAGAACTTTTCCAGCCACTAGAGGATCACAAACTTTAAATGCTAGCAAGAGTGAGCCAGGCAAGTAAGACAAGAGGGAGTGGTGGAGGTCTGTGAAGAATGCCCCGTTAGCCAGCCACTCAGGTCAAAAATTTCAAGATTCTGTAAAATGATGTGTAGCGTGGTGGGGGAAACTGACTAGAAAAGAACATGAGGGAATTTTCTGGGGTGGTGGAGATGCTCTGTATCTTGCTTGGTGGTTACATGGTACATACATTCATCTAATAAGTACTTAAGATCCATGCATTTTTACTGTATGTTAAGTGTGTCACACACACACATAAGAAATCTTTAAAGTTGGGAATGAGGGTAAGCTGCCAAGAGCCACTTCATGACTGTCACCGCAGAAGACAGGCTGGCATCCATGACACGCTGATAGTCTCAGCACTCCAGAGGTTGAGGCAGGAGGACCACAGTGAGTTCCAGGCCAGCCCTCGTCTCCAATAAATAAATAAATAAATAAATAAATAAATAAATAAATAATTAAATGGGGTCTCGTTAATGTCTATCTGCAAGCCGACTTGATTCTTAGGGTATTCATTTGCAAGCTTTTGATCCATCTAGGACTTCTTTCTCTCTTATAGGTAGAGACACCGGGTGGGGAAAGTGTTCTTTTTGAAGGCACAGCTGAACCGTGAATGTCCAGCGTTGTCCCATAGCTCCTCAGTCACAAAAGGGAATGGCCAGGCGGGCAGCCTTCAAACCTGCCAATTTATTCCTCTTCTTTGAAGTGGTTCGGGCCCCTGGGATTATCCAGACTTTCTTCCACCCGCTGACTGGGAGACGGGCCCCAGTGGCCGGGCAGATACCTCAGCAGGCCGGAAAGTGGGGCTGTCACCAATATCAACCCCGAGAGCAGCGGAAGTGGATGGCGCAGGCAGCCAGCCCTAGGGAGCACGGGCCAGGCGCGCAGATAAATCACGAACTCAGACTACACTGATAGCTCCAGACTGGCCCTGGGTGCCAAATGCCGACACAGCCAGCCAAGTTCCAGGAACAGAAATCCGATCTGTGCGAGGCGGCGGCGGTGCAAAGTGAAGCTTACCTGAGGGGGGAGGGAGGATGTCACGGCGGGCACCTGGACACTGATTGACTCTTACCTGGCCACCAGCCTGCCCCGAGGTGCATGTGAGAAACCCAAGGTTGCAGATCGAGGGAAAGGCTGCGCCGGAACTCCTCCCTAGCCCAGTCCTCTCACACCACACCCTCGCTCCTCTCCCGGACCCAAAGACGAGCAGGTGTCTGCGGAATGAAGCCCGCCTGCCCCGGACCACGCAGGTCCCGGGTTCCCACGCGAGGGGCACCGGGGAACGCCGGGCGCCCGCGGTGGGGGCGGGGAGGCCTGCGGACAAATTCCGGCCGCGACCCGCGAGGACCTTCCCCGCGCCCGCAGCCCGGCCCTCCAGCCGGCGCCCGCCCTGATTGGCGCTCGCCTCCGGCTTCCCGCGGCTCACCTGCCGCTCCGGGCCAATCCGGGCCGCCAGAACTGGGGCTGCCACGGCGTGGGGGCGGGGCCGGCGCGGGCCCGCGGCTAAGCCGCCTCCCCCCGAGGTCCGCCCGCCGCGCCTCCCGGAGCCCCGCGCCAGCCCAGCCGCGCGCCCGCGCCCCTCGGTGCCGCCTCGGGGCCCCGCGCGTTCATGCAGCCGCTCCCGGCCGGGCCGCCTGCGGACCCCGCGCCCCTCTGCCTCCCGCAGTCCACCCTGTCCCCACGCGCCCCGGGGAGGCAGTGGGCCCGGCCGCGGGCTGCCCCGCCGAGGCAGGATGTTCTCGTCCAAGTCCAACTCCGTGTCGCCGTCGCCGTCCCTGGAGCAGGCCGACTCGGACGCGCTGGACATCAGCACCAAAGTGCAGCTCTACGGGGTGCTGTGGAAGCGGCCCTTCGGGAGGCCGTCGGCCAAGTGGTCCCGGCGGTGAGTGGCCCTCACGCGCTCCCAGGAGCACAGCTGGGAGTGCGGGGACCTCAGAGCCCATCCGGCCCCTGCGTCCCTGTCCACCTCTGTGACCTTGGCCTTGCCCCGTTTCACACGGCGCTAACCCCCTTCCTCCCCCGCTTCCCCCCCTCCGCCCCACCCAGAATGTGGCTCGACCAGGGCAGGGAGAGCTGGGGTGGGACTGCGGGCGCGGCGGGGTGGGGATGAGCTCCTTGTAGCAGGAACTGAGTCCCAAGTGTGGTCTGGGAGATCCAGATGGGTCACACCCTGCCCTATCTCCAGCCCAGGATGCTCTCTTGGGGCCAACATTGCTAATTCCATCCTGTTTTCCAGGGCCTAGAGGAGCAGGTTTAGAGGTGGGGCGCCAGCTCCAGGGCCCCAGCTGAGGGATGACTTTCCAGGTCTCAGAGGGTACTTTGCATTCCCAAGAGGACCTGGGAGGTAGGGGGAGAAGGGGAACTCACAGCTTTAGGTGCTGTGGGCCTCTTCCGGATGGTTTTCACCCTCAAGCCCATTTCGTTTCTGAGACTTACATTTGTGTGGCCTAGAAAACGCAGACCCTGTCCCATCCCCTCCCTGGAAGATGTGACCTTGCCAGGAAACTAGAAGCACGTTCACAGGCCCCTTCCTCATCCCTGAGCAGTGGGGCTCAGATGATCCTGACCGCAGACCCTGCGCACAGAGTAGCGGTTAGTTCTGATGTTCAATTCTAATGAATAATTTACCATTTCTATAAGATCACAGAACAAATGGAGCTCCAGCCAGCATTTCACATTTTACATAGCTGGTTCCATGCATTTTTACTGTGTCTGACAGATTTCTTTCTGGAGTTTAATAGGATACAGGCTCTTTTGTTCCTCTAGAGTTAAGTTTATGTCTGATGCTTTAAATGAGGGCTTGGGGTGGCATGGAGTCCTGTGAGGGCCTTTCAGGGTTGCTGTCTGAGCTGTAGCCCCCGAGGGCCAAGAGCAGCCCATGCCAGGCATCTGAGTGGGGCAGGTGGGAGGGTGGGAAGGCTGTGTGAAGCTTTGGGCACCATAAGGGGAATCAGCCTCCCTGCCCCTCTTCTGCCTCAGCTGCTCCTGGCAGCCGGCACGCTTCTCCATGCAGTCTGGCTACTGTCCCAGGCATTGCTTTGCGTCCCGTCGCTAGACTTTTCTTGCCAGGCATTTTCACCTAATTACATCCACGAAATGTTTGTGCTTGGGACCCCCCAGGGTGTGTCCCTTGGTTCCCTTTACTACCACAAGTGTGGTGGGGATCTGGCTACTGTACCCACAGTTGATTTAGGGGCTAGAAGTATCCACAGCTAAATCACAGTGGTGGAGCCAAGGGAGGCTTGGCTAGCCCAGAGAGTCTCCATCAGGGGTCCCCCAGGAACCCCCCACCAAAATCCATGCTAAGAGCAGTGTGTGTGTGCTCTGCAAGTACGGCTCCAAGTCAAGCCCACCAGCCCCCTGCCACAGAGACTGTCACCTCAGATCCCTCCCTTCCTCTGGAGCTCGAGCCATGTGGAGACTTCCTCTCCTCTGGGGCTCAGGAAGAACTAACTTCTCACCTGCCCACTCTAGCCTCTGTCCTTGTTCCTGCTCTGAGGACACCACACACACGCAGACACACCAACACATACATGCACCAGCAGTGAGTTAGCAGCAGAGAGCAGAGAGAGGCTCAACAAGAGAAGAGGCTTGATGCTCAGCTCAGCCCATCTTGCTTCTCAGCAGGACCCCCAGGTCCAGTTTCCCATTTGTGAAGTGAACTCTACAGACCTCAGCTAATTAGCTTGGGGACAGTGTGGCTAAGGCCCACCACTGCAGAGCCTCACCATTAGGGCGGTCGATGACCTGGCGGGGCCAGCAAGGGGGAGAGGGCCTAGAAAAGCTCTGTGCTGCATAAATAATGAGTGGGCAGGATGAAACCGGCTGCAGCTGGCTGGGTTCTATAAAGCTGTTTCCTGTCAGGGTCTGTCTTAGGGTGTCAGCTTCTGGTTCCACTGCCCAAATGGCCCTGAGTGAATCACCAGCTTATTTCCCTTGGGCAACAGAAAGGCAAGGGAATAAAAGCATTAATTCACCAAAGAAGAGAATCTGGGAGAGGTGTCCGGAGGGTGAGATTCATGACTCTGTCCTCCCTTCAGTCCATGAGCATTAGGGACACAGGGGCCAAGGCCTAGGCAGCTCTGAGACAGTGGGATAGAGTGGGGAGCCTCAGCCTCTTCCAGGACCAGCAGTAGGGTGGGCTGGTCATGTAACCAGGTCCTTTCCCAGGTTTGAGACTTTGTCCCACTCTGTCCCTCCACCCCAGTACCTTCTAAGGACAGCGGTCTTAGTGAGAGGGCCCAGCCAGTTCCTTCTTGTGACAGGAATGTCCACACTCCTTGTCCTCATTTTGCTCTGGGGCCTGGGGTAAAGCTCAGCCCAGCAGCAACTCCCTCCTGGGGAGCCAGATGGGCCCTGGCTCCTGGTATCTGCCCGGTTCAACATGGAGGCTCCAACAGTGTCCACAGGGGTTCAGATCTCAGGCTGCAGGCTGCACAGATGTGGAAAGGCTCTATACAGATGGTGGTCACCTTACCAAAAAGATTTGGGGAGAATTTTCTCTCACATAGATATGGGGCTCAGGATTTTGTTTTCATCTTTGCCTCTGAGCCCTGCTTCCCCATAGTACCAAGCTTGGCCAGAGAGCTGAGAAGAAGAGCCCAGCATGTCACCTCTGCAGTACCAGGCTGAACCCCACTCTTGTGACAGAGGTTTGGTCTCACTTTCTGGTATAAGGTGTCCCAAGAGCACAGCCTGGGCACTTGTGCTGTGACAGGTGACTGCACCCTTGTCCACCTTTAATAATCAAACCTGTGTTCTCTGAACCTCTATCAGGGGATAGCATGGCCAGTTGTGTTCTCTGAACTTCTATCAGGGGCCAGGACATGGCCAGTTGTTAGCGGAGGAGCAGGAATTCTCCTGTGATTGAGTGTGGGAGAGACAGCGAAAGATGACAGTGCAGGGAAGGTGGAGGGATTTGGGAAACAGTGTTTTTCTCTGGCCCTAGAAAATAAAGAGTGACCACTTTGCTTGATTCTGAAGATTTCATAGTGTTTTTCACTCTCTTGTTTTAATTTCTTCTTGTCCCAGAGTCATTGGCCCCCTCACCCCAGGCCTACTGGGAGGACAATGGGGGGGCACAGAAATAGGGGAACGGTGTCTTGCTGAGTCTCCCCAAAGCCTCTCCCCATCAGCTGCCACCTTTGAGCAGATGGCACTGAGGTTAAATGCGTCCTTAGTGAGGAGACTGGCACGATCTCTGGGTCACAAACCATAAGATGAACGAACCCTCCTTAATTCAGGCTTTGCTGGGCTCAGAGGATGATTTGCCCAGATCAGGTCTGCCAACATAAGCAAGTGAGTTGTGCGAAGAAGTCTGTCCCCACACTTGCTGGCTGTTGATGGCCTGTTTGAAAATGAGTGTCACCTGTATGGAGCCAGATCTCAAGCTGCCAAGAGATTCAGCATCCTTATGTCCAGGATGGGAAAAGAAAAGGTTTCTTCTCAGAGCAGCTGTGAGTGTGGTGAAGAGTGAGTCTAGGCTTAGAGACTCAGGCCCAGGCTGGGGCAGTCCTGTCCCTTGGCTAGCAGAAAATATCTTGTCTGCAAAATAGGAGAGTGGGATCAAACTGTGGTTTTTTGTTTTTGTTTTGCTTTTTGAGACAGTTTCACGACACAGTTCAGGCTGG
Organism: Dolichotis patagonum; assembly: GCA_004027295.1. Classification (NCBI taxonomy): domain Eukaryota; kingdom Metazoa; phylum Chordata; class Mammalia; order Rodentia; family Caviidae; genus Dolichotis; species Dolichotis patagonum. The sequence goes on along the minus strand of PVJX010027529.1, from coordinate 9,421 downwards.
CCTTGAACTCACTTTGTAGCCCAGGCTGGCCTTGTACTTGCAGTGATCCTCCTACCTCAGCCTCCTGAATTCTGGGATTACAGGCCTGTACCACCATACCCAGCCTCCAATTGTCATTTTTAAACTGCGTTCCACAGATGATTCAAGAAGTGCCTTGAGTTTGACATGAGAGAGGGGAGAGCAGATGCTGAAGTCCCACCTACTTCAGCCAGCACTGCCCAGCTGGCATTATAGGCTCTGAAGAATTCTGGCTGGGAGAGGTGGCTTACACCTGAGATGGGAGGTCAGCAGGTCTAAGATACAGGGCAAGTTCAAGGCCACTTAGACTAGAGAGATCCTGCCTAAAAAAAAAAAAAAAAAAAAAAAAAAAAAAAAAAAAAAAAAAAAACTTGAAGAATTGTAAAACTTTCTTTGGTTTCCGCTTAGACCCGATCTCTGCAGGAACCTGCGTGCATCGCAGGTAGGATGCCCGCTGTCCGACCACTCAGGCCAGACGACAGACAAACAGCCTAAGCCAAGACAAGCATCCCCTGAGCATTCAGATGGACAAAAAGGGGCCTGTTTCCATCTCCCTTCTGCCACTTCGCCAAAGGACACTTTGGACTAGCTGCCCCTCCCTCCCTCAAGGGTGGGGGGACCTGCGAGGGGGGGAGGTACTCTTGCAAGGGGCGGGGCTTGGACCGGAAGTCTGTGTTTGGGGAGAGTTGGCCGCGGGTGTTCCGCCTTCCTGGGAAGCAGAACTCAAGAGCAGCTCAAACAACGCTGGGCTCTTACTGCCCTCTTGAGGGTGCAGTGATGCCGGCCCCCAAGACCGAATCCCATTGGAAGCCACATCCTGCCCCAGCCCCAGGTCCCTGCTCATCCCAGGAGCTCCACGCCTGAGTTTTCCTCATTGTGGATTGGGTTGCACTCATTTGCCTCCTCAGTCTCCGCACTCTTCCCCTAATCACACGCACACACACCCACGCCAGTCTCACACAGGCATCGGGAGTCCAGCAGACTGCTGAGGGGAAGGCGCCGCAGTGAGGAGGGCCGAGGAGCATTTAGATCCCAGGAGTATGAGCACCTTCAAGCTGATTATGGGCGCCTTGGTTTGCCAAGTTTGTTCGTACCTCTGTTGACCCTGTGGGACCCAGACGCTCACCTCTTCCCTGATTCTTTCTTCTCTGCGCCTGTCTTCACCCTTCTCCCTGTTGCCCTGCGGGATTTCTCCCACCTTCCCATTTTCCCCACTGTGCTAGGCTCAGCCCTACCCGGCACCTGTTCCCAAGTCTGGAATTTGCATCTGCAAATACTCAAGTGTTTCTCCAGTGCCAGTGGACTGGCAAGGCCTTCCTTTCACGGGACCTACCCACCTTGGGAGGGAGCTGTGGTCTAGGTAGCATTTTTCTCAGCTCTGGGCAGTGTTGACCATGCAGCTGTGGCCGGGCCCTTACTGCATTCAGATCACGAGGCTGTGTGTGATTGTGTGTGTGTGATGGGGCGGGCAGAGCTTAAGAACATCAGCCTGGGTCCCCTCATTCATGTTAGGTGGCTCCTGTATCCACCCACCCTTTCACCCAAGCTAGAGTCCTCTGGTGCCATTGCAGAGTAGCTCACCCCCTTCTGGTCTAATTGTCCAACCAGCCCTGATGGCTTTTGCCTCCAGATAACTCTCATTTGTCCCTTTGCCTGGCTGTGGACTCCAAGGACCCCTTCCCCACGTCAAAAACTACCATTGGGTCTCACAAGGACTTGTTTAAAACCCACCAGGGCTCCTGCCTGTGTCTGCGGGGAAGCCCCCCCAGCACCCAGCCCCACTTCGCTCTGACCCTAACTCCTTACTCTTCCCTGCACAGTGACTCGCTGACCACCCCCTTTGCCCTTCTCTCCATGTAATAACTTTTTCTTTCTTTTTCTTTTTATTTTTTTTTTTGGCATTTACTAGGGATTGAACCCAGGGCCACTGTGCGCGCGCACGTGTGCACGCACACACACACACACACACACACACACGGCCCTTTTTTAATTCTTAATTTGAGACAGGCTGCACTTAAACTTGGAGCCCTCCTCCCTCAGCCTCCCAGAGTGCTGGGTTACAGAAACCACCACCTCTGGTTTTTAACCGGACATATTTTGGTAACTTTGAACACAGACTTCTGTGCATATGCCTTTCTCTCTGTCTAGAACACACCTTTCACCTTTCTACTTCCAAATTCCTAAGCTACTCCTGCCTTTTCTTCAGACACCCTGCTTGGGTGTTACTTCCTCTCAGAGAACTTCCCTGCGTGGACCCCTAGACCCCTAAACCGTTCACTGCCCCTGTCTGAACTCTCGCCGTGCTTCCCGAGCACTTCCTATGTTGGGGTACATTCTGATGTGGCTGTGTGTGTTGGACACTGTCCTCGTCTATCGCAGTGCTCCTCCACTTAGCAGCTGTGTGATCTGGAGCACATTACTTAACTTCTTCATGCTCTAGTTCCCTGCCTGACTCATGTAAGTAGTGAATGAATTAGCACACATAGGGCTGTTTCTCCAGGAGTACCTGGTCCAAAGAAGGACTTGGTGAACACCGGCTATTGTTAAAAGTACTGATCGCTACATTCTGTCTTCTGCATTCAACTTTAAGCTCCTAGAAGGCCAGGAGTTGTCCAGCCCCAGAATGCAATGTGGCTCCTGCCTACAATAGGTGATTCCTTAATGCTGTCTGGCCTGTGCCAACCAGAAGTTTGGGGCCCCCTTGCAAAGATCAGTGCTAGGGAGACCAACAGCTGCCTCCCTTGAAGAAGCTCGAATAGCACAGAGCATGAGCAGTCAATACTTGGAGCTTCATCAGCAGAGATAACTGAGTTCCAAATGTGCTACTTGCTAGTTGCTAAATATCTCCATGCCTCAGTTTCCTTACCATTGAAGTAGAAAAAAATTACACCTCCATCTCTTAGACTTGTGAGAAGTTTAAATAAGGTAATGTCAATGAAATGCTTAGCACGCTGAGTGTCTTGCCACCTTCTCTAATGTTCTTTAATCTAAAGGTGAAAGTACTGTTCTGTGAGAACAGACGGGAGGCAGCCAGGACTGGCACACACCCTGGGCTTCCCCACAAGCACAGGCAGCTAAGGAGGCGCTAAAGTCTAGGGCCCAACACAGAGCTCCGCAGACTGATATTGGCCTTGGGGACAGGAGCTTCAGACGGGATAGGGGACGGGCCCTTGGGCTGCGGCCAAGCGCTCCCTGAGTGGGGGAGGGGATATATGTGTGCAGATAGGGAGGTCAGAAGGCTGCGGTGGCTACTGCACCTAAGAGTCCTGAGTGATGATCATCGTGACACTGCCTCTTTACCGGGATGTTCTAAGTCTCCATGTGCTCACACTCATGACATCAACAACTCTGTGAGGTGCAGCTATCACTACTGTCCCCACATGCACAGGTGGAACTGAGGCCTAAGATGTGGTGACTTGCCTGTCACTGCTGGAGGGTGGTAGAGCACTACCCCTGGGCTTCCCTGACCTGGCTACCCAATGCTTCTGGCCCCTATGTGTGCTGGCCCTGAGCCAGGGCAGCAGCTCCCTACACAGTGTGAGGAGTAGCAGGGACTGTGGGCCGTGGGTTCCAATCCCAGCTCTTCCTACCCCCCCAGCAGGGAAGCTTTGCACATTATTTCACTCTAGCCTGTTTCCGCACCTTTAATTTGGGAATGAAAGGAATAAAATTTCACCCTCAGCATTGTCCATGGATTAAATGCTCGACTATCTGAAGCACCCTTAGCACAGAGCCACTCCACAAGGATGATAGATCAGTGGTGACTGTCACTGGGCCTTGCACAGCCAGCCCAACTCTGTAGGGCCACCAGGAAGTTGCCCCAGGCTTACAGTCCCGATGAGGGTGGCCTGGACATCAGAACTGGACCTGCAGCTGCTGAGAAAAGGCTGAGGATCCTCACTGGAGCAGCAGCCTCTGCTGAGGCAGATTTGTAGACAAGCCAGCCCTCCAAAGCGCCTTCAGAGTGCGCTTGCTGAAAAAGCCTGTGCTGGGCAGCACTCATGGCTGCCAGCAGGACGCTACCCCTCTTCGAGTCAAGGCCAGTTCACTCCCCTTGTCCCCTCCCCCACCACGCTAAGAGCAGCTGGAGCAGGGCTTCAGTGTGGCATGTGTGACGTGTGTGCCCTTCACAATCCCTGCAGCCCATGGTGGCCCTGGGCCTGTAGACATCGTCTCTGCCTGCTGCTTGCTATGCTGCACTTCAGAAGGAGGGGGATGAGCTGAGTGTGGTGGCACATGCCTGTAATCCTAGCACTCAGGACGCTGAGGCAGGAGGATCACCAAAAGCTCAAGGCCAGCCTGGGCTGCATAGGGAATTCAGGGATGGCCTGAATTATGTAATGAGACCCTGTCCCAAAAACAAAAATGAAAAAACCATAATGAGTTTAAGACCAGTCTGAACAGAGAAAGGGAGAGAAGGAAAGAGGGAGGAGAGAGAGGAAGAGGGTGACAGAGAGGAAAGAGACAAGAGAGAGAAGAGAGATCTTGTTACAAAGCCACACAGTCCTATTGGATTAGGGCCTTGCCCCTATTAGCTCCTTTTAACCTAAATTACCTTCACATTTGTGGCTAGGGATTCAACATATGAATTTGATGGTGATGGAGGACTCTGTAACATATCAGAAGGGGGTGGAGGCAGCTGTGCACCGCTGATCTCACTTTTCATGTGCAGATACATGTCAGAGCATGCACCATTCTGCCCTGTCCTGGCCCTCTGCTAATTTCGTGTGGTCTTCATAATAGCCACCAGTTCTGTAGATAAAGAAACCAAGGCTTACAGAGCTGAGCTCTCTTAAGTGAGTCCCACAACCCAAGCTGGGAAATGGCCTAATACCTCATCCATAGAACCCAAGTGGCCTAGGGCCAGGGGCCCTCTCAGGACAAGAGGAGCATGTAGGGTATGGCAGTGGGTATCTGTGCCCAGCTGGTGGCTGAGTGCAGCAGGGCACAGGTGTCAGTGCAGTTTGGGCTGGTCCTCCAGGCAGAGGAGGCTCAGCCAGGTGAAGAGAAGAGATGTCCTTGGCCAGGCAGCACCATCTGCCTTTGTGGAGTCACGGGAACCAGCAGAGGAGGTAGTGACCTTACAAGTGGCGGCAAAGCCAAGGGGTGGGCAGGGCTGGCCCCTGGAGGGCCAGTTGTCATGGCAGTTCTGTGAGTGGTGTCCTATGCTCTTTCCCACAGAGGGCAGGAAGGCCTGGGGAAAGAGCTGGCATTAGCAGGGCGTCACCCTGCGCTGTGTCCACAGCTCCACATTTGTCAGGTGGCTGGGCCAGGAGGGCTGCTTGAGTGCATAGGTTTGGGGCCACCCTGGGCAACATAGTGCATTCCCATCTCAAAAAGCGGTGTGTGTGTTGGGGTGGGGGTCGGTTAGGGTTACCAAAGTACATAGCTAAGCTTTACTTAGCTTGGTAGAAGAGGATGGCAGCTGTCCCATGCCTGTACCCTCAAACTGCAGCCTCAGGAAAGATCTTGGGTAGGCCTTCAGAGATTCGCTGGTATCTGGAGAACTTGAGTTCCATGAGCAATTCTTCAAGCCTCTCCTAAGAAGGTATTTCCAGCTCGTGGTGGTAGGAGCTGTTTCACAACTGATTCTTGGGAAAGCGGTAGGGCGGTTCTCTAGTATCTGATTTTCATAGTGTAAGTACTGCAGCCCCAGGCAATACCATTCCATGAATACCGTGTCCCTGAACGCAGAGTGGGTGAAAGATTTACACCGCTGCTCTTGTGAGACCACCCTGCAGGCTCCAACATCCCGCTGCTCTGCAGTCTCCCTGATGCACGCCTCCAGGCACAGGCACGCACACTTGTGTGCACACACACATCCTGCTCACTTCCCATCGCTGGACAGTGGCCCTGGAGGAAGGAGCCAGCCAGCCTAGTGTCTCTGAACCTCAGAGGCTTTGAGCCCCAGCTGCTTCTTCCCCTAGTGGGCATTCGATGTCTTACCGTAGTTAGCCTTGGTCATTAGTTCTGGAAGAGTCCACAGAGTGGGCTAAGTGCTCCATGTGTTGCTGTCAAGGATCCATCTTCCCAACAATCAGAAAGGATCAAGGACCCAGGGTTCCTAAGTTGGACCTGAGTCCCTGGAGAAAGAATGTGGAGCATCTGAGATAGAAGGCAGTGCAGGTGTCACCACCCTGTGGGGGGTCAGGGGCTGTACACCAGGCCTTAGCTGCCTGGTACCTGAGTCTATCTGGCTGCCACTCTTTAAGATGAGAAGATTGTGTACTTTCATCCCCTCCTTCCACCCCGCCTGGGTCCCCCAGGGGACAAAGGTATCCTGCTATTCCAAGAGTGGCAGTTCAAGGGGGTGCAGGCAGCCAGCCAGGGGCCACACTGGTACAAGGAGAGCAGAGGAGGTCAACTGGCCAGCTGAAGCCTTTGTGCAGATGTGGACCATGAGCTGGTGTCCCCAGAGGCCCCCAAAGGAATTCCTGTTGTCTGGAGACCTCACTGTCCTCTCCTGGTTGCCTTCCCTTCCTACCAACACTATAGGTTTTTCATCATCAAAGAGAGCTTTCTGCTTTACTACTCTGAGAGTGAAAAAAAGAGCTTTGAAACCAACAAATACTTCAATATACATCCTAAGGTGAGACAGCTCCTCCCCAGGGTACTGTGGGAGGACCCATGGAGACACTAGGGGACAAGGGTCATTTATCTTGCTGCAGTCTAGCAGGGAGTCTTGAGAGCAAATCTTCACAAGGCACAAGACCTCCCGCTCCCTCCTGGGCTGTACCCCCCTCCCACGCCCAGTCCATCCTCTTCCCTCTGGGAGTTGGTTCTGGCCTCTGTCTGGTGGCCCCAAGGTCTGGTCCAGCTGGGGCCCTTGGCTTTATCGAGGGTCCCTGAATGACCAGAACTGGGGGGGTGCTGCCTGCTCTGGTTCCTCCGCAGGGTGTCATCCCTCTGGGGGGCTGCCTGGTGGAGGCCAAGGAAGAGCCCAGCATGCCCTATGCCATGAAGATCTCTCACCAGGACTTCCATGTGAGTGAAGCGCTCCTCAGCCTGGGCTCGGTGGGAGGCCCCGGCTTCCTCTGCCTCCCCAGAACAGCCCCACAGGACCCTGGCAGGTGGTGCTGTCATTGCCGGGGCTGACTCATGTCAGTGCCCAGGTCCCTGGGGTGGTGGGAGAGCCGAGTGGTCTACTTTGCCATAGCGTGACCACCTCTCAGGATGTCTACGGCTCCTCTTCCTGGCAGGGCAACGTCCTGCTGGCCGCCGAGTCCGAGTTCGAGCAGACCCAGTGGCTGGAAATGCTGCAAGAGTCTGGGAAGGTGTAAGTGCTCAGCCAGGAGGGCTGCCTGCGATACCACAGATGGGGCCAGGAAGGGCACCTTGGACACCCTGCCCATAGCTGGGATCCCAGGAGGCACTGAGACAGGGCCATGGGAGCTGGCCAGAATGGGTGAGAGGAAACAAGCCAGACCTCAGAGCATCTGTGAGGGAAGTGTCTGCAGTCATAGGTGGCAGAGATGGATGTCACTTGTCTCCAACTCTTGGCAGTGTGAATTCAGTGTCACTGGGTATATTTGGTACCTCCTTGATACCATTTCACCCCTGGGGAGAACCATAGCTTGTGCTTTGTAAATCTGGTCTAGATCACAGCAATCCTCAGGCTGACACAGTGCATTTGCATGTAAGTGCCTATGTCGGCCCCCAAAATAACACTGACTCACACCCTGTGCCTGTGCTCAGTGGTGGCCTTGCAGCGGTGAAGAAGCCACCGGAAAGCAAACTTCCCTGTTCTGGGTGCACTCCTGGCCCAGCCCCCAGTGGCCCACTTTGCAGCCCAGGGCAGCCTCCAGGCACTGTAACTGATCAATGCTGGTGTTGTGCCCTGAGCCCTGGGTGCCACGGTGACAGAGCGCAAGCTGAGATTCTGGAGAGGTTGAGCTAGTAAGAAACAGGCGCATTCTCTTTCTCCTCCACCCTTCTGGACTAACGACTTTGTTTCTTCCTCTTCTCTCCTCTGTCCCATCTGCCCTCCTTCCCCAGGACCTGGAAGAATGCCCAGCTGGGAGAAGCTATGATCAAAAGCCTGGAGGCCCAGGGACTGCAGTTGGCTAAAGAAAAGCAGGAGTATTTAGGTTGGCTGGAGGGGATCTAAGGGTTCCTAATGGTAGCCATGGAGGGCCGGGGAGGGGTGTCTGAGGGGGGCTCTGCAAGCTCCTCCTAAGGAGGGCCTGGAAGGCTTCATTGTACCTTAAATATCCTTTTGGCCAGTGCAGCTGGAGGCAGGAGACTCTGGTGGCCACCAGCCTGGGCTCTGAACCCAGCCTTGTCATTTCCCAGTCAGCTGTGCGTGTCTTTAGGCAGCTGGGCCACTCTGAAGTTGATCTCTTCCTCCTTAAAGTGGAGATAAAAATAGTCTTTAGCTTTTAGAGGCAGAGTGGAGGTCAGAGAGAAAATGCTATGGGTGCTTGTGTTGGGCTCTTAGTGAGAACTCCATGACTGGAGATGACCTTGCCGTCCAGCCCTGGGCCCCAGATCCTGCACTGGAGAGAGAAGATGGTGAAACTGTGGTCTTGCTCTTTGCCTGGGACCCTGTCCTCTCCTGTCTACATAGAAACTTGCAGCCCTGCACTGGTTCCCCTCTGCCTGCTCCACACATCCCCTTCATCACCCCAGGGCTCTGCCCTCCCCGCTGGCCAGACACCAGTGCATGTGGGTCAGGGGCTGAGGGCTAGGCTGGCCATAGCAGTCCTTGGGACTGCAAAGACTCCAGGAAGAGGTCCTGTTACGGCCTGTGCAAGCACAAAGCAGTGATGGCCGCCAAAAAGGAGGGAAGCCTCTTAGGCCGTGAGTTTGTCCTGGGCCCTGGCCAGCAGGGATGCTGGCTCTTCCTGGGGAGATGCTGGGGTGACACGGGCTACCTCCAGTACCTGTCCACACAGGACCTTAGATCTGAGGGAACCTTTTGTGAGTGTGTGCTTGCTTTGGCAGACAAACTGATGGAAGAGACTGAAGAACTGTGCCTTCAGAGAGAGCAGAGAGAGGTAGGCACATAGCACATGTTGAGACCGGCCATGCCTTCCACCTTGCCCTCATCATACCTGCAGCGCACATCTGACATGGTATCGGGGAGTGAGGCAGGGGGCTGGGCACCCAGAGGATGTGCTGGGGAGTCAGATGGGGCAGTGCAGAGAGGCCAGGGGAGATGACATTGCTTGCCACTGGCTGTATCTCCTGGGCAGAAAGTGTATTTCTCCTTGCCAACTGGGAAGGAAAGTAGAAAGGGTAAGGAACCAGCATCTAAAGAAAAAGCCATCCAAGCATTTTGTAAACTGCTTGTCACTGATACAGGAGAATGGCCTCTGTTAACCAGACGTAGGAGTCTGGCCCCATTAGGGTGGTGGGGTTTGATGACTTTCCGGTTCCTTCATTCTCTGTTGACAACACAGTT